>JAODKN010000027.1:7909578-7927069 GCA_026774425.1 Petrocephalus zakoni
TTAATGTCACGCGATCTACCCGCACTACCTTCACGATCTACTGGTCGATCGCGATCGACGTATTGGGCAGCCCTGATATAGAGTATTACATGGGAAAACAACATGCAGAAAGCAAATATTACATGGGCAAATTAATGGCTAATATACTTAATCAATTTTCAATTACTGAGAGCTTTCATTGCCATATGAAAAAGATTTATAAGAAAAAAAAGCATACTGGTGCTTGGACACAAACTTAGGACTTGTGAATATGATACACATCTATCTATCCCACTAACACATTATAGAACTGATCGCAAATTAGGCATTTATAAGTGTAATGGTGTGACTGAACTAAAAAAACTTTAGCTGACTAAAAGATGAATAAAATAATAGATTTATAATGTTATAAATCAGCAGTTGTCGCATTTCAAAATAATATTAGGAAGTTCGTGAGTTTTGCACATGGCCCGCTGGGAAAGTCCGACCAATCACCGCTGGAACCACTGTAGTTCGAATTATGGTGGTTTGAACTAACGTGGTTCAAACTACGGTAGTAACTAACAAAGTACGATGGTTTTGGGAAACAGTCTTACTTCGGATGTTACTTAGTTTGAACTAACATTTAATGCTAACCTTTGTCGTTGTTCGGAAAATGCACCCCAGGATGTTAATTATCATGCAAGATAGCTTATTTGTTCACCAATATTCCTTGTTGTTTTGGTGGCAAAGAATTGGTATACTCTAAGTGGAAAAAGCCAAGAGTCAAAAATACTTTGCTTTGCAAATACTCTTCTTTTTGATTGCAGCTAATCCCTTGTATATACTGTAAATAAGCGCTAACAATACAGAGCCCTAGGGTTCAAAACGCAGGGAGCACACATAATCGGTTCCATGCAAATAAGTTACAAGTACATTGTGCCAATGGGACACACACAAAAAAAAATTCATGGCCTGTCCAGTCTTCCGTATACGCGTTTTCTGGGCATAGCCATTGACTGATCACAACAGTCCCTGGATTCAATCAGATGCTGTTCATCCAAAACTTCAGTTTCATCAGCGTCATTTCACTACATGCCACCATCATGACAATATACTTGGGAGAGCAAGTACTATGGAGGCTGCCTGCCAACAATGAATATGGAACAGTAGGGCTCTTTTAAATTTTCCCTGTTCCGTGCAGCTTTGTGAGAATTCTTCATTGTAATTTCAGTAGTCCATTTAAAACATGTTAAAAGTTTGCTGCATGCTACAAATGTAGCCTGCTTTTTCCAATTTTAATTTCTGCATATTTTCAGCCAATGTTAAAATCAAACAAAACATAAAACACTGAAAATAAATATGATTCTGCACAAACTGAAGTTTACAGTGCATCATAGTCCCACCCCACACCTACATCAGGGGTTTGCAGTTTGAGATTGGCAATTCTGTGGTGACGGGCCCGAGCCAGTTTTTCAGGAATGGTGACAGGTAATTGGCACTGGACAAGCACAGAACCAGTTCCAAATTTGGCAGCGGCTTAGCCCAAGCATCTGCACTACGTTGATGGAAAAGGGCTATGTGCTTCCTGGGGCACCCTCCCATTCCATCCATGTATCACATCTATTAACCCTTTCTGTCAATCAACAAGAAGATTAAACACTTCAAATCACAAATTATGGTATTTTTGGAAGAATGACTCAATTAATAATCTGTCATAAATCATATTTGCAATTCCAGATAATAAAGTAACATGAATATTTAAATTTTTGTTTCCTCAGTGCAACTCACCATCACCTGGACTGTGGAACAAAAGTCATTACATAGAGAGGTTACTTCTTATTCTTTTCCTACTTCCTTTTTCAAACATTTTCTTTTATGTCTATATCTTACATGTCTTTTATGTTTCAGTCGGCCATGTAAAAGTCATACCAGCAGCATTCAGGCATTTACCTACTCACTCAATGGAAAACTGACCAAAAATCATAGATTTGAATAATTCTTTCAAAAGAGTGAGTATAAAGTTGCACTATACAATTTTGCTTCTTTTTTGCTATTTATATTTGTTTCTGCTGAGAATGGTACAAAATCATGTGTAATTGCATGTTTTGATTTGGAGAATGCAACCAAAGCTAGTATTTGACAATGCTTCAGCAGAGAAGTAAAAAAAAAAAAGCATCCTTGAACAGAGACTAGAAAACTGCAAAAAAAAGATAGGGTGTAGATCAAAATTTGATTACTCATCAAGCCAAACAAACCATCTCATCTGTGCTTCATCCCACTGAACTCTTATTCAGGCATAATACACGCATCACAGTTTCTCTTTTTTGAAAAATGCCTCAGTTGCCTAATAGTTTGTTTGTACTAAGTTTACAGTTCCCTTACAATTTACAATAGAAGTGCTACACTTATACTGTACACAGAGGGTTCTCATGACTTTTTCAAATACATTTTCCTCACATTAGAGAGTAATTTCTTGACTTATTGCAGTGTTCATGCATAAATGCATATTTATGCTTTTCTTTAAACTTTTTTCTACTGCACAGACAACAATAAATTCCTATATAGGACTGCTGATGGTTCTCACTTACCTGAATTGTTGGCCTCTGCCTCCAGGACATGAAGTTCGGTGCATTCAGCCAGAGAATGCTCCAGACAAAGCTGCAGAAAGCGGGCCTGTGTCCGGCTAACACGCTTCAGCAGCGACAGCAAGGCTACCGTCTGTTCACACTCATTCCACCCCTTGAACCAACTGTTCAGGACACCAACCTGGTCACGAAACATCATAGTCTAGAGGACAGGACTAGCAATACCTTGTCTTTTGCTTAAAAAAACCTTCTGTTTTGAGAGCCTTGTTTTTTTTTTTCCTTTTAATTCTTCCCTTGACCAGCAATAATTTGTGCATGGGCGTTTATTTACCAAAATTCAAATGTATTGGCATCTTCTTGTCTTCTAAAATAATCATGTGGCATTGACAGAGCTGTGGTGAATTCTCTCCTTGATGTTTAATTTCCTTTGATTATTTTTGTATGAGACTCGAATATTACAGTCAAACCTGCTCTTGACCTTATGGCATTGCCCACAGGAAACACCTTGGACCTGTAACGGTAAAAAGTATATGGTTAGAATAGTCAGATTAAACTGCTTATAATACAAAAATTTACATTTAAATAAATGGGGTACAGAATAACTTCATCTGACAATTGCAGCTCACCTGATGTAAAAAATGGTTTAAATTATTTAAAGATATGGTGCACCCAATGGATAAATTAGCTATCAGTGTCATTACTTTTTTCCATTCCATTAAGCAAAGAAAAAAACTTGTTAGGCTATTGAAATACTCTTGATGTTGAGCACTCCCTAGTTCTTAGTGCAACAGGCAGATATTTAACAACAAATGCCAGTGTGTAAGTTATAACTCAGCTTTAAATTATAAGCTTGTTTGTGTCAAAAGATGTTTTTCCACTGCATCATGTACCATACATTTGGTGCTTCAGAAAATAACCAAAACTAGAGTACTTCAAGAAGTTGGTTTTTCACTGGTGAAAGAACTGGTTTGTGGCTCATACTTTAGTAAAGTACATGAGAACTTATTTAAATCACAATTACACACTTCCTGCTGCAGGATTTTTTCAGGAACCAGGAATTTCTGTTGAATTCCCATCACAGGAACTCAGTCCAATTGTAGTTCCTCAGAGGTATCTCCTGAACCTTTTCTTAGTCCCTACTCTGCAGTACATGCTTTTCCCCTCAACCCGCAAAGATTGATTCACTGAACAGATATAATAGTAAATTATAAACGTAGCAGGTGGTATAAATAAAATATAAATATAATGCTGTGTCCCATTTTGAACCAGCATGGTTCATGACTATCCCCCCAATAGCTAACAACTAACAAAATGACTTCTTCATCCTTCATCTTTTTGGGGTGGAGGTTTTAAACTTTATCCTATGGGCATTTTGCATCTCCTATGCTTATTTAACCTAAACCCTAACAAAACCCCTTTAAATCCCCATAGAACATTTGTAGGTAGCCAACTATTTTAACTTAAACTATTGGCCATTCTTAACCATGTTTATTTTTCTGGGATGTGGCCATTCATTTTTCATCACCATTGTTTCATTGTTTGTGCAATTTATTTGCTGCAATTTAATATAAATTTTTAAATTACCCAAAACTACACTGCTATTTTGGTTTTCCTTAGGCATATGGCAAGACATACCAGGTTGAAAAATGTGTGAATTTATTGTTAAAACTTTTAAGGTTACACAGGAAAACGACATTCAATATTGACTGTTGTACAGTGATTTTATTTATGAATGACTATGCTTGTTTTTCCCCCTCATTTATGTTCAAAACAAGATCATGATGAATGTAAATTATTATAGGTTTCAATATCTTTGTTTAGTTTTTTAATGTAAAAAATATTCTGCAAAAAATATTTTTAGTTGAGGTGCATTTTTTACATAGAATGGCATTGTCCTCTAATACTGTCTATACTATGTTTAGCATCATTACTGTTGGTAGAAAACTAATTACTCCTTTTAGTCATATAAAGGACTACGCAGGAAACCACCATGGGGGCATTATAATCTCTCACTGTATATGTCAACTACTGGCTGTAAGGCTATTATATTCTTTGCTGTCCCAAATGTGGCTTCTTAGCCCGCATTTGCTTTATTGGGCCAACATATCCATGGTTGTTACAACTATTTATTACACTGGTGCTCTTGTCTTTGCAAACTGGTCTTCTCTTATATACTAAATACAAAACAAATATTACCAACATTGACTGCAGGCGAAAGACACTCATAAGCACAAAGCATAAGAACATACTATACTGCCATGGCAGTGTAAAAAAATAGTTTAACGACGTTTATAAATATATAATGTTTATAAATACAGAGCCGTTTTTAAACAGAAAGCCCAGCCTTCGCCAGAATTTCATTAAAAACCTTGCTTTTCATCAGCCAAACCGCTATGAATGCGGGCCTATAGGGTAAGCCACTGAAACAAAAATAAACTATATCCACCCAGCCCTAAAAATACGTTTGTCTGAGTAAATCCAGTATTAGTTCTGGACGGAATAGTTGCAACGATAAATGCCCTTTTATGCAGTTCGTATTATTGTTTGTCCGCACTGTCCTCCACGTTTTATACCTTATAAGTATACTTACTAATTCCACAAGTACATGAAATATCTCTCACAATTTATGAACAGTTATGTCGTTGGTGAGTTCGGTAGCTAAGCCTTAAATAAAATTAAACTTGTTTCGGTAATATCCTCGGTGAGAGTATATATTGACACTCCGTTAACACAGTGTGTTAAACCGCGTTATCCCCCACTACGGTCACCGCCAAAGCCTAACCTATGTAATAGTAAGCCTATAGCCCCTAGCTTTTCATATATGCTTTGAAGTTTAACCAAAACTGAAATCACATGATATAACTCAGGGGCGAAATATCCTAAACACGATATCAAACTATATCTGCTCCGGACCCCCATTAACGTGGGTAACGCAACAAGTGACACAAGAGCAAAGTATAGCTAGCTACTTATTAGTGAAGAAACTTTAAAAATGGTCCAATACTACTCACTTTTCCGTCGGGACGGCTGCATCGGTGCTGCTGATCGCGGAAATGGGAGAAAGCTGATTTTAAATCATTGGGGATCGGTGCCCCTTCATTCCGGAATTGTGCGTTTTGCCATCTTGTCTAACTTTTCTCCCTTCTGTTACAAACATAACTGCGGGAGAGTCTCGGCATATCTTTCCACATGCTAATAATTAACACGAAGCATTACGTCAGGGGCTTGGCAGCCCAAGGAAGCACAAAAATAGAGAATGGAGTTAGGGACAGATCACATTACTTATCCTACGGACACGGCTGACAGGGATTCGCAAGTTTTAAAAGTTTTCCAGTAATTGGACGAAACAGGTATGAAATAATATCTGAATATGAAGGAGAAAAGAAGGGACAACAGATGTAACACATTATTTAAACAAATCCAACAACAGTGTTCAGATATGCCAGAATCTTTTTTTTCTGCGGAAAATGATCACCGAGAGTTAGATAGCTAATTTTTACACAAGATAATAATATGGTTTACGAGAGATTTTATTGTTGATTATATTGTGACCGTGAAGTAGACCAATATTCATAAAGTATTACGAATTAAGCTTTGTAGTATTGCATTCCGCCCATCAGAGGGCAACGCCTCAAACCCTCGCCCTCTGTCTACACCAAAGATTCATATGTCCCAGTTCTATCTTTCCCGGTTTTCCCAAACACTCCCAAAGTTAAATGTGAGCGTGCATATAATTCATCAGGCCACGAGTAAAATTTCCAGAAATCGTCAAAAATAATGGAATGTCATTTATTACTCAAAAAGTATTGAAAAAAACGTTTTGCCCAAGAATATTGCAATTTCACCTCTAGGTCGCAATATATTTTTCCAAATTCATTATAAATCAAACAGTAGTATTACTATGATAATATAACCAGGTAAAATAAGAAGAATTCATTCAAGTACATTAACGGTGAAGACCAACACTGTGGCTGCCGCCAAAGCTAGAAACGCATGCAGATCGCTGGCAGCATAAATGCATATGAGCAGTTTGATTGTCATAAAACATCCCGGTAATTGACTTAATATCCAAAAGTGTAGCTTGTGCTTCTGTCATTGTTTTTAGTCTTTTTATTCATATTCATAATTTCTTTCTTAAAATCCAGTTAAATAAACTTGTCATCCTTTGAAACCTATTAAATATTACGTATACAATATTATCACACACACACATATATCCATCCATCCATCTTCCAACCCGCTTATCTGTACTGGGTCGCAGGGGGTCCGGAGTCTATCCCAGAAGCAATGGGCACAAGGCAGGGAACAACCCAGGATGGGGGCCAGCCCACCGCTGGGCACACTCACACACCAGTGAGTACACATGCACACCTACGACCACACCTGGACTGTGGGGGCAAACTGGAGTACACAGGGAGAACATGCAAACTCCATACACATGGAACCCGGGCCGAGACTAGAACCCTGGCCCCAGATGTGTGAGGCAACTATATATATATATATATATTATATTTATTCCCCCCTCCAATTTATGCTATTGTGAATCTGTCTGAAGTGCTGTCTGAGTGTGGTGTCCTACTGTGTTGTACGTTGCACGTTTTGTCCTGGAGGATGTAATTTCATCTCACTGTGTGCTCTGATGTATATGGCTGAGATGACAAGTAAAGCGCTACTACTACTACACATACACGTTTGTAATTATATTTTATTCATTCCATTCAAGTCCATTAATTTCTATGAGAAAAACCCTAATCCCAGCAATGACAACCTTATTCTCTACCCAGCCCTAACCTTAGCCATAAGTAACCAAACAAAATACTAAAATTTGGTTCCCGCAATACACATATACACAGTGTGGGTATGTGGCCGGGGAAAACAACAAAGGTGTTAACATATTCTATGAGCGTCATAACTCGTGTAATTCATTTATAAACACACCATTCAAAGTGCAAAAGCTAGACTAGATGACCTAATAAGACCTGGAAGCCTGACACATAACCTGGGGCCTGAATTATGAAGCCAGATTTCTTGCTTAGCCAGACAACTTTGAGGCCATGTAGAGGTAATGTTGGCTTTCCGATATCACAACGCTGGTTTACATCTTGGTAGGATATAACACCACAGTAACTCATGCTACATACCTAACCAGGGACCTGAATCAAGAAGCAGGATTTTTTTGCTTAGCAAGATAATGCTGAGGCTAAACAGCTTGCTTTTCAATGTCACAATATGGTTCCTTTCTTAGCGGGAAACATCACCATAGGAAGTCTACCACTACAGAGCAAACATTCAGACCAGTTTATGTTTCAGGCTCATGGATCTCAAGCAGTTTTTGGAACTATCGAAGAGAAGAAGCCAGTACATTACATGACATAACAAGTGGGCTTTGCCAAACTCTCGAAATGACTTGTTCATGAGAATTCTCTGACTTAGGTAAAGTTTGCTGTATATCCAGTATTCTGTCTTTTGGCTGTAATATCTTTGAAGAAGCAAGCCAGTCAGTTTTTAATCACAGACCTGATGTCCACAGGCAGAGATGTACACTAACCTTTTCTTTGTTTCAAGCATTTTCACAATGTGTGCGAAATCCTTTAAATCTTTGAAAAGAGGAAATCCCTCCAGTATTGACATATTGGTTCAGCATTTCCAGTTGACATTAATGGGTGAATTTAAATTAATGTTGCTATGTTCACATCTTTCTTACCTGGCCACATACCAGTGATGTATATGTATATGTGTGTGTAATGGATAAATGAATATTGAATGGGTTTTGAAGTTCATTTAATGCTGAATAATAAAAAAGGGATTCTGTCCATCTATTTTCTGCTGCTTATCTGGGGCCAGCTAGGTTGTGGGGGAAGCAGTCTAAGCAAGGATGCCCAAACCTCCTCAGCCACTTCCTCCAGCTACTCCAGGAGGATACCAAGGCGTTCCCAGGCATGCCGAGAAATATAATCTCTCAAGCGTATCTTGGGTCTGCCAAAAGGCGTTCCACCTGGTTGGACTTTCCGGAAACACCTTCTCTCTTGTTTGAGATAAGGCTTTTTCATATCTTTACATTGGGAGAAGATGCCGCCATGCCCCTGTCCAGTCCGGCAGAAGACACCGCTGCGCCCCCGTCCAGTTCGGGAGATGATGCCGCTGCGCCCCCGTCCGGGCCAGCAGAAGGCGCCGCTGCACCTCTGGTTCCTGCGCCACCTATTCCTGCGCTCTCCACAGTCCCGTCCGCACCCAGTGCGCTCTCTAAAGTCCTGTCCATGCCCAGTACGCTCTCCGCAATCCCGTCCATGCCCAGTGCGCTCTTCGAAGTCCTGGTCCTGGAAGTTCCAGTCCCGGAGGTCCCAGTCCCGAAGGGTCCTGCACACGATCCTCCGCCATCCTCACGGTGGCACAGTTCCCGGTGGTGGTCCCGCCTCTCTGTCTCCTGGAAGGGACGAGGGCATTTACGGTGGGGTCACTTCCCACCAGCCCTGCCCCCCGGCTCGCCCTCAGTTGCCCTGTCTGGGGCTTATTGGGCGCTTGCGGTCCCTCCGGCTCCTGCTTGGCAGTCGCCTGCGGGTCCTCCTCCGATGCCTCCTTGGTCGCCGTTGGTCCTGCCTCCGACGCCTCTTTGATCGCCTGTGGCGCCCCCCTCCAACCTCCTTGTTCGGCGACGCTTTCGCTGGCTGTTGCTGCGCGGTCACCTGAGGCGGCTGTGTCTCTCTCCTCGCCTTCCGGGGTGCCCCCTTCGGCTTCCGCCTCGACCCCTTCGCCTGTCCCTCCGTTTCCCTCCTCAGCCCCTTTTGGGTCCCCTCCTGCTCCTGCCTCGCGGTCGCCTGCTGTCCCTGCGGCTGCCGCCCCTCACCAGGGGGGGCTCCCTCGGGTGTCTCATTCTCCCCCGGCCCCTGGTTTTGTGCCCCCGGTGTCTGCTTTTCGTCCTCCTGTTTCTCCCCTCTTCCCTACTGGTCCTCTTGTTCCTCCTGGTCCCTTTGTTCCCCCTGTGGGTGTCCCTCTTGTGTCCCCTGTTCTGTTGCCCTTGTGCCTGCTTGCCCTTCCTGTGATGTGTCAGGTGTTGTCTGTCCTGCTTCCGGTGTGCCTGTTTTGTGTTTCGGTTCTGTTCCCTGTGCCCCGTGGTTAATGTGTGCTTTTGTTTTATAGTCTCCATGTTCTGGCCCCGTGTTCCCATCCTGTCCTCCGGTCCCCTGTCCTCCCTGGGGATTTGCTGCGCCCAGAGTGCGCGCCTTTGGGGGGGGGGGGCTATGTCACGCTCAGCCCCACCCTGCGTGTCTTTTCCCCTGTGTTGCCCTCAGGCATGGCTTAATTCGCTGCACCTGTCCCTTGTTTAGCTTTGCCTTGCATTTCTATCCTCTTGTTAACTCCACACACCTGCCTTGTGTGTCCTGCCCTATTTTAGTCAGTCTCTGTCCTGTTCCCCTTGTCGGATATTGTCATTGCTGTTTCTGCTTGCTGTCGTTTTGGCTCCTGTGTTTCCCCAATCCTGTTCAATAAAGGCCTCTTGAAGGGGTTCTCCCACATCAGCCTACAAAATGGGTCGTTCCTCCCGCTGCTGGCACGACACATGTGGTAAGCCAATTGCCATACATTTTCGGCTCAGTGAAAAGCCTTCATGTGCATATAGTGTTTCATGCCACGTAGATTAAGTTGATCAGTGAGCATGCAGTTGTCGAGCGGTCGTTTTTTAAGTAGAAGTTACCACAGTTCCTTTTCAAGATTATCTAGTATATGTTTAAAAAATAGTTCAAAGTTTACAGCATTTCGCAGACGCCCTTAGCCAGAGCGACTTACATAAGTGCTTTAAGACTTTTTCCCGATACTAGCTCAATAAAACCCAGGCTATGAATACCATCGGTCTAATACTCTGCTGGGAAAGTGCAGCTTTTTTTTTAAAGGAAAAAATCTCAGGGTAAGATATCAGAAGTGCTAATTCAGATATTTCTGTTAAAGGAATGTTTTAAGTCGTCGTTTGAAGATTCAATGAATCAGCTGTTCGGACATCTAGGGGGAGTTCATTTAGAATAGAATAGAATAGAATTCAACTTTATTGTCATTGCACATGTCACAAGTACAAGGCAACGAAATGCAGTTTGCAGCCATAATGTTATGAAATATATATTAGCAATAAGATATATAAATATATAAACTGTTGGAGTTATGAGTCCAAATGTCCAGAAGCTCTTGTCTGCTGTAGGTCAGCAACGCACAGCAATTCTGGATAAATAATCCGGTTAAAAGTAGATAAAAAGCCGCTAAATAGCAGATTCTAGAGAGACACTGAGCCTCACGTTGTTCACGCGCCGTAGGTGCCAGAACAGAGAAGAGCCGAGATGTGTGTCTTCCTTGTGCCTTGAGGGGTGGTGGGACCAGTCGAGCAGTGCAGTACGGGGGGTGATGAGGTCTTTTAGGTATGAGGGTGCCAGACCATTTTTAACTTTGTATGCGAGCATCAGTGTTTTGAATCTGATGCGGGCAGCTACAGGAAGCCAGTGTAGAAAGCGCAGCAAAGGAGTGGTGTGGGAGAACTTGGGAAGGTTGAAAACAAGTCGAGCAGCTGCATTCTGAATCAGTTGGAGGGGACGAATGGTGCTCAGTGGTAAACCCGCTAGAAGCAGTAGTCAGTAGTCAAGGCGGGAGATGACGAGGGACTGAAAAAGTATCTGGTAACCTGTGTGGAAAGGAATGGATGTATCCTTCTGATATTGAACAGGAGAAACCGACAAGAGCGGGAAAGGTTAGCGATATGTGAGGAAAAGGACAGACCATCGTCCATGATAACCCCAATGTTGCGAGCAGTATCCGAAGGACGGAACAGGGAGTTGTCGAGGGAGATCGCAAGCATAGCAATGGTAAGAGAAGCCATGAGAGGATATGACCTCACCAAGAGATCTAGTATAGAGGGAGAACAAGAGAGGGCCAAGAACCAAGCCCTGAGGGACACTGGTGAAGAGACTACATGGGGTAGATGTAGATCCATTCCATGTCACTTGGTATGATCGGCCGTCGATGTAGGATGCAAGCCAACACCAAGCCAAGCCACCAATGCCAAGACTTCTAAGGATGGACAGGAGAGTTTTGTGGTTGCCCGTGTCAAATGCTGCTGATAGGTCAAGAAGGATGAAGACAGATGACAGTTTGGCTGACCTAGCAGCATGCAGCTTTTCAGTGACTGCTAAGAGGGTAGTCTCTGTGGAGTGAGCTGCTTTGAAGCCAGACTGATTAGGATCCTGGAGGTTGTTCTAAGAGAGGTAAAGAGAGAGCTGGTTGTAGACTGTGCGATCAAGGATTTTTGAAAGGAAGGATAGAAGCAATACTGGTCAGTAGTTGCAAGTGTCCGAGGGATTTAGAGTGGGTTTTTTCAAGATGGGAATGACCCTGGCTATTTTGAATGCTGTTGGTATGTGACCGGAAGTTATGGAGCCATTAATGAGAGTGGTGATGAAGGGGAGAAGGTCAAGAGAGATTTTCTGGAGCAATGTGGAAGGGATTGGATCCAGTGGGCAGGTGGTAGGATTGGAAGAAGAGATGACTTTCATGATCTCATCTGCCGTAAGACTGGAAAACTGGGTTAGTGAGGGGGAAGGGAAATCCTTGGTGTGTAGTGTAGTGAATGGGGAGGGAGAGAATGTCTGGCAGATTTTGCCAATCTTCTCATCAAAGAAGTTGGCAAAATCTTCAGCAATCAGGGAGGATGGAGCAGGAGGAGTTGGAGGGTTGAGTAGTGATGAAAAGATGTTATGGCATTTGCGAGGATCTCGTGAGAATAGTTCTAGTTTTTCCTTATAAAAGGCAGTTTTAGCTGCAGTCACATCTGAAGAGAATTTGGATAACAGAGTACAGTAGGAAGACAGATCTGCATCAAGTTTAGGTTTCTTCCACTTCCTCTCTGCGACCCTCAATTCTCTTTGGTTGGTGCATAATGCAGCTGAAAGCCAAGGAGCAGGGCGGGCTTTCCTGTTGTTAAAAGACAGTGGGCAGAGGTGATCCATGGATGCGGAAAATGAGGAGATGAGAGTATCAGTTGCAGGCTCCAGTGCAAGGGAGGAAAAGGAGTCAAGGTCTGGAAGGTAAGACAGGGTGCAGGAAGCAACAGATGAAGGGGAGACAGAGTGGAGGTTTGGTCTAGTGGGCGATAAGTGTTGAAAACCGGGATTGGGCAAGACGGGTAGGATAATGGTAAAGGATACCAAGTGGTGATCAGAAATTTGAAGAGGGGTGATAGTGATATCAGTGGCTGGAGAGGGGCGGCTGAAAACCAGGTCAAGAACGTTATCTCCTTTGTGTGTGGGAGAGCAGTTGTTGGATGTCAGAGAAAAGGAATAGAGAAAAGTGAGGAGACCAGAAGAAAGGAGCTTGTCATGGCGGAGGTTGAAGTCGCCGAGGAGAATGAGAGAGGAGCTGTCAGTGGGGAAGAGACTGAGGAGAGTATCCAGCTTCTCTAGAAAGTGCCCTAGGGGGCCAGGAGGGCGATAGACAACAATGATCAGAATATTGAATGGAGAGGAAACTGCAACTCCATGGAATTCAAAGAATGAAATGTTGAGATGGGACAGAGAGAGGGGTGTGTAGCACCAGTTCCGAGATAGTAACAGACCTGTGCCACCGCCCCTGCCAGTCTAGCGTGGAGAGTGAGAGAAAGCATAAGCAGAGGAGAGAGCTGCTGGTGTAGCTGAGTTCTCTGGGGATGTCCAGGTCTCAGTTAGAGCCAGAAAGTCAAGAGAGTGGTGTGAAGCAAGGGCGGAAATTAAATCAGTCTTCTTTACAGCAGACTGGCAATTCCAGAGGCCGCCCAACACACTACGTTGGGACTGGGATGTTAGGGGAGGATAGATAAGATTACTGATTGTGCAGCGCCTGGATGTTGGATGAGATCTTCTAGATCTAAGAGATAGGTGGACTGGGATAGGTCTGAGGCACATGTCTGCAGTGATGGTGTGAGAGTTTGTGAAATTGAGGATAACACAGAGAGGAAAGGAAGGATAGAGCTAGTGGTAACAAATTAACTGCGTTCGTTTCTCACTCACTTGGACTCACTCACCTTCAATATAACTCAGTAAGCCCTGCCCCTAATTTACACCTTCAGGGAGACCGAAACTACACTTGATTGGGTACCTGAAACAACTGATTACCAGAATCTAGCAGCCACTACTGACTGCAACAATTTTAACTGAGTCCAAGTTTACTTAGTCTCTGCCTTTTTATGAGCTCTGGATGTGCTTAACAATCATCTTTATCCTTGCAGTTTAAATCACTCGTAGACAAGTTTGTGAGAATAGGGTTCCAGCACTGTATGCTTGGTCTGATAAAAATCCTAGTAAATATAATAGTTCCAGTACTGTATACTTAGACCCCTAAAAATCCTAGCAAGTACAACAGGGTACCAGCACTGCATTCTTGGAACCCTAATTAGCTATACTCCCATTAGGTGATGCCGTTTGTACAGTGAGGCTGTTTTTCTGAGTTTTTGTCAGTTTTGTGAAGGGTACTGGCAGTCTCCCAAGGTACATGTGGTAAGCCGCTTGCCATATCTGTTCAGCTCACAGAAAAGCCTCTGTGTATATACCATTCCAAGCCACGTACATAAAGTTGATCTGTGGGCATAAAATTGTCACGTGGTCCTTTTTCAAGTATAAGTTACCACATTTTTTTTTTTCGGATTTGTTTGGCCCATTTTTATTGTTAGTTTGTTAGCTTAAATTAGACTGCAAAGTGGTTGCTCGCTAAACAGCTACGTAGGAACAGCAGTGCCAAAGAGGAGTCTCACTTCAGATAGCTTATTTTGGGATCGTTGGTGAATTTGTGGAGGGGAACAAGGACTAGACCAAGTACAAGGAAAGGTCGGGACACTTTTTCTGTGCCAATGGAATTACAGAGGAGGCTATTAGAGCACTCTCTTCTCCCGAGTGCATGTGGGGCAAAGACTTAAACATAATCTGAAATCTTCTGTGATAGTCAAGTTTTATAGACATTTCAGGAGATCAGGTCAGTCGGTGGCAATTTTTATAGCAGAGCTTAGGCAGATGTCGGAGCATTGTGATTTCAGGGCAGCATTGGATGACCTCAAGCCAGGGCAAAAGAAAGCTCAACAGGCTCAGGCAGCCACACACCACCTAGAAGAAGCAGATGAGGAGGCAGTGTGTGCTAACAACATGTTTGGCTGGAAATGGATGAGGTACTACTTGAACCCTATTATTCCACAGTCACTATCAAGGATAAGGACATTAAGTTGAAGTTGATTCAGGGGCTACTGCAATGGCCATTAGTGAGGTGACCTACTGGAGAATGTGGGGGTCCCAACCACCTCCCATCAGTCCATCAAAGCTCAAACTTAGAACTGGGCAACCCATACCTCATTTAGGGGTGTAACATGTGGACATTTCAGCTGGGGGTCAGAAGGCTGTGGCCAGACTGGTGATAGCTAAGGGCAGGGGGCCCAGTCTTTTTGGTTGTGTTTGTTTGTGTTGGTTTGTGAAAAATCAGCTAGCTTGAAATTAAATATGTAAGTATGATGGAGGACATCTGCAGAGGTACAGTGATGTTTTTCAATTCAATTCAATTTATTTTTATATACTGCCCTTCACAACAGAGATGTCCCAGGGCGCTTTACATGGTGTGTAGTGATGAACCGATAATGAAATTTCTGGTTGATACCAATAGCCAATTGTTTTGAAAACTGTCACTGATACTGCTTGTTTTGGGGCTTTTGCTTAAATTAGTTTAAAGAGACACTTCACCCAAACAAATATTTTTTGGTAAGAAAACACCAACTCTGACATACAACAACATTCCCAGGGCGCTATATTTTATAATATATTTTAATGTATACATGTTATATATTTCTTTATAACATTTATAACAGAGAAAGGCTGATCATCAAGTGTGATAAACTCATTATCGATCATTTTCGAATCTCTTGATTTTGCACTGTCTGCACTGAATTTTCTTTTGCTATCAAAAGCTTGCATTACTGAAGGACTAGCATTATTTGGCAGTACTGCAGCCTTCTTCATTGTAACTGGTTGGTTTTTCAGAAACTCATCATGCTTTTTATGGTCTCGCCTTGAGCAATGAAATTTGTTGTGTTTAATGTTTATTAATTTTTAATTAATCATTTTTGTGAAATTTTAGCAGAGTAGTGTTTGCAAAATGCATTTCTAACATTATTTTAAGTAACATTAAAACAATTCCGCAAAGAAGACATTTTTTGTACAAAGCAGACTGTTTTGTACATGGATGTGCAAAGCCATATTGGTCACCATTTTATAGGGAATTATCAGCAGTAAATATCGGCACATTTGTAACCATTTGCTGATGGCCAAAAACTGACAGTCGGCCGATACAATTGGTGCATCTCTAGTTTTGAGGGATGAGCTGGGCACACTGAAGAACATGGCAGTGAAACTCCATGTCAAATCGAAGGCCACACCCACCATGTTTTTTTAAGCCCAGGTTGATACCCTATGCCATGAAAGGTGAAGTTGAGGAGGAGTTGGAATGACTACAGGGGCTGGACATCATTGAGCTCATCAAGTTTTGTAGGTGGGTGGCTCCCACTGTGCCAGTTGTATAACCAAACTGCGAGAGAAATCGGGGATACACGCACAAAAAATGGTGAGTTACTGCGTGATGGATGCTGAATTGCAGCATGGAATCTGGTCTCCGTTGTGCAGTACTGTATGCTATTCAATCAGCTTCCTCTTCCTTCAATCAACTTCTGCATGGGATCAAATAACATTAGATCAGCTGCTGTTTTTTAACAGGCTCCTCGTTATGATATGCAACATATAATGCTGACCCAGACTCCCTGGACTGTCTACAGAAGGGCCCCAAATTGACAGGCAGTGGGCTCCAAGTTAGGCGTTGTGACATTATGATATTGCTCAAATATGGCAACATCAAAGGGAGTGGCATGTATGCACACAAAGGAAAGTTATAATAATGCAGTTAGAAAGCCTTTGTGGGACAGGCAAAATGGCATATTAATGTCTAGGTGTGTTTTGAATCTGTGTCTTCTGAGCCAGTCATAACATGGTAAATTCTAATACAGTATGTCCTGTGATGATAAGCACAGTTGACACTTGTTTGATTCAAGTCTATCACATGATTTTCTCATCGGTTTATTATGAAAACTGTTAAATTGCCATTGACATGATAAATTGTCATTGGAATAATTAAATATCTCGTGTTGAACTGATAGCAGCATTGACATGGTTTTAGCATTATTTAATATATACAGACTTAATAAAGCAAGCTGCATAGATATGTATTTATGTAGAATACAGTGAAGAGGTAAGTGAAGAGGTTAGTACACTCAAAAAAATAGCACTTTGGTTGAACATGATTTAATCGTGGACAGTGGTTCCACGTGATTACACCACATTAACTTAACACCGCTGGATGATGTTAAACCAGCTTGAAGTATTTGTGTTCATTTTACATGAACAGATGGCATTGAGTAAACATGATTTAAATACTTATTTTTAACTTGAATTAATGGTTTTTATTGAACTTCAATTAATCATGCCATCTTAAATTTAATCCTTGATGTTAAGCTGATATGTTTACATCACTTTTAATGAATCCCATTTAGTCAAGTTACTACTATACGTTATAAAATAATGAATATCACCCATTTTTCCCCATACTTCAATGACTACTACAGAGGCAGTAAATATGTAATAAATCTTTTTTACTAGGGAACAGCTTCAGCAGGTGTTACACTTTCAAAAACATTTCAAACACTTTAACACAGGCTTAAACACATTAAGCCTGAATTTGTGACAATTTATATAAAACAAATGTGTATGGAAAGGTTTTCTTTCACAATGCAAAATGAAACCAACAGGTTCACATTCCTACATGTACAACCTGTTAATATAAAAAAAAAACTTAGCAAAGGGTGCTTGCTTTTAATGCATTTCACAACAAGAACGTAACATCTGCAATTCCAC
>JAODKN010000027.1:7932307-7944630 GCA_026774425.1 Petrocephalus zakoni
GACCCACACATGTATTCGCTCAAGTCGCCAGTGCTACTTCCAGCTGAGTTCTTAATTAAGAGAGAGACTCTTACTAATCTGAGTGAATGGCTTTGTCAGTGTAACTTAAGTCTTGGAGATTTAAGTTGGAGTCCCCATTAAGGGACAGATGCATGGTGTGTGTTTGTTTTATATTTAGGTGAAATGCATATCCACATTAGTGAACTGTCCATAAGTAACGTAATTTAATAAATGTTCCGTATGTAATTAAAATTCCCCAAAGGATCAAAGTGAGCATTATTTTAGATTACTGTGCTGTTTTCCACCAAATTCTACAGGATTCTAGTGACTGGCTCTTTATATTGCCTAAAATTGCAGTTAATTCAGCCAACCACTTGTGCAACAAAAAAAGTTAAGATCGGCGACAGGACTGTCTTACGCCTGCAGGACTAGGATGAAATGGCTAATACTTACTCGATTGTGCTCGTGTTACAATTTTGTAGAATTTCAGCTATATACTGACAGTGAAGTGGCGGAAAAAACAATGCATAGAATTTTTGTGGCTTGACTATTTTTCAAACACTCAGTTTTTCACGGGCTTAATTGTGCAAACTTGGAGGCACGTTTAAGGCTTATTTATGCCTAAAGTGAGGGCTTTCCGGAACAAGTAATTTGTCACTGTAAAAATCTTGTACTTACAAAAGAGATGGGGATTATCCTTTCATAACGGCTCACAAAGCTTTGGTACAGTGCCACATTGCATGCAGGAACACGATACTTTTTCTACCAAAGCGATAGCATTGCATTTGCGCGGCTGTAAATGCCACTCAAGCCTGCCTTGTGTTGGCACAAATAAGACCTTTGCCTAAGATCATACTGGTGATTAGCAGTGTTGTTTTTTCAAAATATTGAATTGGCATGAAATGTCAAACATGATGTGCAGCATTTTATGACGGATGAACTAATTGTCACGATTCCTTCTGTTCTATATTACATTTAAAGTCTGGTTTAGTTTCGTTCCTGCTTTCATCCATTAGCTTTTTCATGCCTTTTTGGTGCCTTGCGTATGTATCATACCCCCAAACTCACGAAGTTGTCCTGCTTGAAATATTTCTTGAATTGTCAGTTGCGTCAAGCTTTTAACCGGTGCGTGAATAATCTTTCCTTCAGTTTTGAAATAGTTTGGCTGCTGTGCAATTTAAGATATGCTCAATGGTGCTGTACCACAGCCATTCCGGACCCTCAATTTCAGGAGTGTTTAAATGCTACATTTACCTGTCGATTCTTGTGCCCTATGCTGCCTGAGATGGGATTCACGTCCCCCAGTGACATTATCCAGGATAAGCATATTGGAAGATTGATCAATGGGTTACCTGCTGACCCTAGTAATTTAGGATGTTTAATTTCCATGGTTTTAGATGACCAGTTTATTTTTCTATATACGGTCATTGCAATCATAGCAATGTAATGCATCCTTATTGCTTTCAAAATGGAGTGATTGTTCTTTAATGAGCTCCTCTAGAACGTATCCTCAAAAGATGCAAGGCTTTTTTGTTATGAATTCTGTGCAAATACTTTGTTCGAACAATTTGTCATTGAAATCAACAAACCAGTGAACATTTGCAGTTCTTGTTTATATATTTTTTTTGGGGAATAAAAAGGAAGGCTGCCAATGTTCACTGGTTTGTTGGCTTGGGCATAGTCATGCGGCAGGAATTTATAATTTTTATTTTTTTGTCCCAAGTGTTAACTGGGTTGGGAATATACATTTCATTGTTTTGGGTGGCAAGTATAGAGATTGTTACTTGCAAGCAGTTATTGGATGAAGTCCATTTTTTATTTTATAATAATAATGGAGGATCATTTTGTTCACAGAGAAATCAGTTTTAAGGTAATGGACTCAGACTTCAGTTCTGGATTATTCTTGGCTCTGGCAAAGAGAATAGAAAAATGACTAAACTCTCCTTTATTTTGTAAATCTGATGAAATTTACACCCATTTCTGAATTGTTGCTGAGGTTTGTGCTTGTTCTCCTTCTCCCCTTCCGCCCTCAGGTTTCGGACCTGGTCATCATTTTGAATCACAGAAGGGCCATTGACGCGTTCACAAAAGGTGGCAACCTCACCTTGGGAGGTAACTGCACCGTGGCGGTGGGACCCCTGGGCAGGTAAGGGAAAACTGCCCCCCCCAGGGCCTAGATTAGTGCCATATTAAATAATTTTTTTGCGTCTTTGGTTGTTGTGAAACGTGTATTACATACGTAAATGGTTTACTAAATCGTTAATAACCATTGAATCTGTACCTGCTCTTAATTATGTGAGAGTGGCTGTTTTCGTCATGTTTCCCAAATCTATGGGTTGCATGTTCCATACCTAAAGTAAAGCCCCTGTCCTTGCACATGACTTGGTGTTTTGTATGTGATTTTTAGATCTGACCGTTGTAAGCAAGAATGCTTCCCTTGTTCATTTTGATCAGCCCCTTTGTACTTGCCAAGAAGTTAGTCTGTATCACTTTGTGATATTTGTTTCTTACATTATTTGCATGTTTATAGCCTATAGTTTAGTTGGAATTTTTTTGTTGCGTTCACCAGTTATGTCTGCTTGACGCCCTACGAACTGATGATAGCTGTTATGTCTATTTTTATTTATAGATAAGGCTATAATTAGTATATTTGTATGGTGAGAAAGTGTGTGTCTTCTATGTATGATGTTAAATCATTTATAAATAGACATTTATAAATGACTGACTGTACAAGTTGGGGCAGGATTTGTTCTTTCTGTGGAACTGGATTAGTGCCTGAATAACATTCATCATATGGGGTGAGGGGTGGTGCAGTGAGGTCGTCTGTAATCTAGTATCGCATGCCATGGTGATTTTCAACCCCCCTGCCCCCCTTTCGCAATGGCGTACCAATTGGTGAGGCTTATGCCGCATTCTGCCGGGGTTCTCCTCAAGTTAATCGATCTGTCAGGATACAAAATCACATCACGGCATACGAAACTTCTGCAAGTGTATCTGGGCTTAGCACCAACTATAAAAATAAACTTGATGTTATGCTAGTTATCTAGTTGCATATCTCGTTGTGTGTTAGCCGGTTAAATGTCTCCTACAGTAAGTGTCCAGTGCAGGGTCCTTATTGAGTCTTTGTGCCGTCTCGCACAGGAACGTTGAGGCAGATGTGGCTCTGAGGAGCACGGCCGCCGTCTTCACCTACTGCAAGTCACGCGGCCTCTTTGCAGGGGTCTCCTTGGAAGGCTCTTATCTCATTGAGCGCAAAGACACCAACAGAAAGCAAGTGACTCTGGCTCCAAGCTAAGCGGGAAGCGCCCTGAGCTTGCACAAGTCCCAGATCTAGCTTTTGATGATGCTTCATTGAGACGTTTAATGGCCATGTGTTCTACACTTTAGTTGTAAGGTGTTTCTAATGAGAGATTTTTGCCGTCTCCCAGGTTTTATTCCCAGGAAATTCGGGCCCACGAGATCCTGAACGGGAACGTGGAACCTCCACCAGCTGCCGAAGAACTGTATGCCATCCTGGAAGACTACACTGAAAAGTACACCACAGACTGGCAGCGCAAGAACCTCAGACAGGCCAATAAGGTGACTACTGTCGGGACACGTCGGTGACTTTGTTGCGTTCCGTAAGCAAGGTTCTTGCTTGTCTACATGGAAATGCCATTTTCATTTCTGGCTACCTGCATTGTCTTATGGTTGCTCCAGTTGCCAGGGAGAATGACTTGCAGGTCTGGTTTCTGCTTTTCAGTCAAGCCGCCCACCAGAAAGACCACGGCCTCCTGTGCAGAAGCCATCAGTAACTCGCAAAGCAGAAGGTAAGATGGTGAAATCCTGCTGAGGGGCTCTTGGTTACTGTTCTTCCAGTGTAAGGCTAGGATTTCATAGCTCCTAGATCCTTCACTCTGTGTTCTGTCACTGAGGCTAGTGCCTGAAATGAGCTTATCTGAAATGAGTCATCTTTTCCATCTATCAGTTAAACTGCAAGCAGGATAGATGTAATAGTATTGTAAGTGGCACAGAGTGCTAGTTTACCAGAGGACTCTGGTATGGGAAAAAAAGAACGAGGCTGTAGAAACCGTGAAACTGCTGTGCACCTTTCAACCTAACCTCATATTAGACTGTGGGATGTTTCTCAAAGGCTCCTGTTGCCAGCTTGCATAGGAAGAACTGTTCCGTTGCATGCTCCAATTGTGTAAGTTGCTAACATTGTTAGCAACTATGCTTTTGGGAATCTTACCCCAATGTGGTGTGTTCTGTTTGGTGAGGCATAGACAATAGTCATCAGAGTCCTGAAATGAAATGAAATGGATAAGATTGCATGCTACGAAACAATTCCTCCCACACTAATTTACAGCTGTATTTCTGTCTGTGTATAAACATGCTTGTTATTCTTGTTTGGTTAAGCGTTTTATTGCGTCCCTTCATCTTGGTAAGGGTGTGTGGTTTGCATCATGGTTGTTAACTAAAAAGGAATGCATTCAGTCCATGGAACTTTGGGTCGGGGCTGTAATCTGGTAGTAGGATGTCTGAAAGCTTGATTTACTTACAGAGCTTTCTGTGTATTTGATCGATAGATGTCAAGTCATCCATGTACCCCGATGTTGCTGCCCTGAAATGGGACAGTCCTGGTTAGTATGAATATCTGCTGTCCACTTTCTCTTAAACAGCATGTTTCCTGCATACTTATGTCCATTGTGACATGTGTTTAGTGATATCATACTTTAAAAGCTTTGTAACTTGTCATCATAGATGGTTCACTTTGAGCAGGAAGAACTTTGCCTCAGTCATTTCTGAGATGTATTCAGTTCACACAGCATACATCACAGTTTAGTTATACATTTTTAATTACCTTGCAAGCAAGGTAGGCAATTCAGACAAGGCAATTCAAAGTGCTTTGCAAAGACAGGAATACATTCAAATAAAAACATCAAAATCTCACATTGGTTAAACGTGATGGTGGTATCATGCCAGTAACCTGTATTACCTTGTTTCTTTCCTTCTCCCATGACCCTCTACTGGGTAAGTGGCTATGGATTATTGATAGCTGGAAGTATGGCAGATGCTGATTTTAGCATAGGTTACCAGCTCTGTTCCCATGCCAGTGCAGTTGATTTTTGTAAGTTAACTATTCCCAGTTAAATCTACTTTGCCTCTTTTTTTATGTCTTGCAAGTACAACTGACTCAGCAGTCCCAAAAGGGTAATCGGAGGAAGCGCTAAAGATCTGCATCTAAAGTCCTATTGTAGAACAGTTTGGTTTTCAAACATTGATGGCGATTGTTGCGTTCCTGAAGAGGAGACTAAATGCCCCACCAAATAGAAAGTGTCAAAATTGGTCACCAGACAGCCAGTTAATTATCTTGGTAAATTGCCAGTAGTGCAACAGCACTCGCTACCATTTTTATAACTGGAGCGTGGTGCTCAATTTAATCGTGTAAGATTTCCCAAAGTTCTGAATTTCCCTAACAATGCACAACAAGCCAGATGCGATTCAGAAATTTAGCTGGGTAATTTTTGATGACTCATTAAATGACCTTCAGTATTTTATTCGCATGAAAGGGACTGTTGAAATGGCTTTGACGAAAATTGTCAGTTTTTCTTAAAAAGCAATAAAAATTAGACTAATTTTGTAACTTGAATTTCAGCAGCCTAATGGCATGACTATATGTTCAATACAAGGATTTTTTTCAAACAAATATTTGAACTAAATCAGCAAGTAACATTTTAATGTTGTCTGTAAAAGATGTGTATTTTAAGCTCCTTGAGCTTTTCATGGGTAATCGCTTTCCAATAGTAACATTCTCGCTAGCCCCAGAAGATCTCCATTTATAGATTACCCAGAAATATGACGCGTGTTATTATTATTATTTTTTTTTCTGAGTACGGAAATGGAGAGGCATAAAATAGACACTAATTCTGTTTCCAAGTCGAGGCTCTTAAATGGCCACATTCTATCTGCAATTGCAAAATGTGTGCCCTGTAGTAATGATGACGACAACCCCCATCAATTACTTATTGGTATAAACATTCTGCAGTAAGGGAAATGTAATTACAATTATTGAATAATTTTAAGTTTTTAATTGCACCAGTAAGCATTTCTTAATTTCAGTAAAAGTGCATTTTTAAATTTCTTCTGTATTGCAGCTAATGCACAAATCATTGCTGCGTAATCCAATGCATCAGTCTGCATTGCATTCCATTCTAATAGTCTTATCTATGGCACCTGTGCAGCTGGGAAATTCCCAGCCAGGTCCTTCCTCCACTAAATGTGCTGTCAAAGTACTTTCACTGGGATGCATGTACAAGCAGGAAACCACAGGGATGCGTGTATAAGCAGGACTGTCCCTTTCTTTTTTATTTTAGAAGAAGAGAGAAAAAAAACTCCTGTTAATTGCTACTTGCATTAGTAGGGGTGTACAGTGAAAGTAGTGTGGAATTAAGGCAAGTTGTCATATCCTGGGATTTTCATGGCAGTAGGTTTCGTTGACTTTTCAATGTAAAAGATCCAGTTGAGAGAGCTGTCTTTTGTAAAACGGTGGGCAAAATGGTATAAGACTCCCTGTTACATAGTTTCCATATTTTAAATGCAAACTTGCAACTTTGTGTATTTTCATGATGGATATGTAACCAGAATATGCCATGTTCTAGTTTTCTGCCTTAAACCAGTGCAGTAAAATAATTCTAAAATCGCAGGACTATCTCTTGATTAGGCATAGCTAGTAGTTTTATCTATAAGAAAAAGCTGCCATGAAAATTATATAAAATAACGTGTGACTGTCACGAGACCCTCAACAAGTCTGCCCCCATGAGCATCGAATTTTCACAAGTGCCTTTTTAAATCATTTAGGTTTTGGCTATCCTGCAAAAACTACTGTATCCCGTGGCTTTTTAGCTTATACCTCTGTCACATTCAAGAATGTTGCAAGTACAGAATTTTTCGGTATGCTGTACTGTATATTGTAAAATCTGTGCACAAAAAATCTTTTCCCCTAATGTAATGCATATACCATATGAGAGTGCACACAAGTTAAATATTTTTAATATGAAAATGTTAGGTATCCCTTTTGATTGTTTAAAATGTAGCCTCATATAATTGTTTAAATAATGTTAGTCATGTACACTAATTGGTATTTGAAGAAATACAGTTGTTCATTTGCACAATTAATTGTGTTTATTTTTCAGGTAACGTGACATGCTTTTGGGTTACATTATTAAATGTGAATAATGAATCACCCGAAATAAGATTTATTAACATAATGGGGCGAATAATTCATGTATTTTGACATTTTGCCATGGTAAAAGAATAAATTAATCACTTGCCTCCCCCAAGAGGTCATTGTGTGTGGATAGATTTCAAATAAATGTGTACAGATTCCGGAACTTCTCCTCATTGGAGACTCATTCGATTTTAATCAGTACTACCATGCATAACTTATTCTTAATGATTTTCCTTTGCTCATGTTATTTCTTCATTTAATATTTTTGCCATGCAAATGTTTTAATGCTGTGTGCTGCCCCCTAGTGTATAGTTTGGGCAATTTTTGACAAGTGCACGTCAACTGGTATCAACTTGTATTATGTAGAAATAATCAGCATAATTTTCACCTGTCGTCTTTGATGTATGGATGTCAGTACACGTCTTTGTGACTACATACAAATTCCATACTGTTATTGCGGGGTTAACTGATTTTCCTGCTGCTACCATTTAGCTCCATCCAGAAGAGCAGAGGGCCCCCTGATGGTCACGGCAATGCACCCTTTCGCGGGCCAGCAGCCTGGGGACTTGAGCTTCAGTGTGGGGGACAGGATCACCGTGCTCACCAAGACCGACTCTCAGTACGACTGGTGGGAGGGGCAGCTGCGGGGCCAAGTAGGCATCTTCCCCGCTAACTTTGTCTCCTTCAGCTGAGCTGGGCGGCAGGAGTAACTCCCTCTGTTTGTGCTTGGCTCGTGTGCCTTCTGGTTCATTTGATGGTACCTCACCAACTAATGGAGGTGTGATTTGTATTGCTGCAGCCCCGACTCCAATTCATTCAAGTGTTTAAATATTTAAAGGGCAGCAGAGATCAGTTTGGAAATGGGGGCGGGACCAACAAGGTTAGCACTGCATGGAATGTAATTCTGAAAGTTTTTCAGATGGTTTTGTGGGAATATATTTAGATTTTTGTTCTGTTACTGAAAGTTGCACAATGAAGGATTTTTGTTTTTCTTAAATGCATGTAATATTTGAGCGCAAAAGATCAGTTTTAATGCAATGTTTCTCAACCCAGGCCTCATGGACCCTGAGACTGTCCACGTTGGCTCCCTATATGCCTGTCCCATGTATTTGATGTTCTTGATTTTGGCTGGGAGGGAGTAAAAATGTGGGCTCTCTGGGGGTCCTCGAGAACTGGGATATGCAACACTGGTTTAAGGGAATCTTCTAGACAGTGTTACCCACGTGGCTGTCACTTTGGGTTTAAGGTGGTATTATTATTTTTGCAAACTTGACATTTCTTTTATTTTAACAGGTATTAAGTACTTAAAGCAAATTTAATACTTAAATTTATATTTAAAAATTAATATTGCAAGGTGGTTGGATGAAGTGAAGTTGGCCACCAAAAAACAGGTTGCAGTCACCATATTTTAGTTTTTGTATTTTCTTTTATTGGTAGAATTTAAGTCAACATCTGTGTCAATGGTTACATCTTAAATTACGAATTTTGAAATGTATGTGTGTATGTATGTATGTAGTCACATTTTGGTATTTCTAATAAATATATGTATTGAATTATGTCCTAAAGTTACATTTGGTATAATATGCAAGTCAGGTCATGAAATGCCCAGACTACATCAGCATACTTACATCAGAAGTCTGACGTGTGGAGGTGCCAAAAGGAAAATCTTCATATTTAGAGAACGTATAACAAGTGTATTGGAGAATTCCGACTAGAAAATTTCATGTAGAGCAAAAGATTCAGCTGTATTAATTATTCAGGGAAGAAATTAAGTTGTACAGCAGATTAATAGTTACAGATCCACCTAGTGCCATGTCTGTGAGTAAGGAACAGTAATACTGCCTCAAGCAGCCAGGGTGGCACGAATCCAACTGCAAAACTAGCTGACGTTAGAAATGCTAGATTGTGTCATGCGATTTAGAACTGATAATGAAGCACGGATCTTTTACCATGCTGAGGTTTGCCCCTACATGGCGTATGCCAAATGGCCAGTTTGTGATGACTGGGTGCTTAGACTGGCTTTGGGACATTAAGGACAGAAACGGCACCCCATGACTGGAAAAGGGATCAAAGATTAACTAACCTGAAGGCTGTGTGTATATTATATTATAGGTTGTTGGTACCACCAGCACATCACACCAGTAGTGATCCTGGCACGGGTGCTCCGCCAACCCGCATTACAGCAGCTAGTCAGCAATAATCAACATTGTAGCTGGATCTGCCAAGCGATTTAGTCCTGCATTCTTTAGGGAGGGGGTTCCCTTATGTCCATATCAGTCCTGTCACTACATAGAGAGAGAGAAACTGCTTTCTGATTGGATTCATTCTCCTCATATAATTCTGCACCATTGTACTTTATTTGGGGTTGGCGAGTTTTATGGCAGTTTTTATTTTCATCTCGTAAATTGTCATTTTGCACGTTTCTTGTCTGCAGGAATGGACTTACCAGGCTGGTAAAATGTCCCCTGTGTCATTAATTACGCCAGTTAAAATAACACTCATGGCCACAATGGGGCATGTCAAATTCCTATGGTAAGAACAACAATAAATGTTTATACATGTCGTCAACCCGATCCAAGTGTCTAAGAAAAACACCACCTCCGTATAATTCAGGGTGTACTATTATGGAGGGTGATCTGCAGTGAATGAAAGGTGTTTATCTGCTCTAGCTGGAATGCTGTGCCTGTATCCCTATTGTGCTTGGAATCTGTCGACAAGACCCACAAAGAAACATTATCCACACTAAGGAGCCTTAATGCTTCTCAAATAATGGATGATGACAATTGTCATCATAAATAAGAGTGCCGTTTAACCAAAGTAAAGCAGATTGTCAAATGCATTTTTGTGCTCTGACAAATTAATAAACATTAACCGACCGCTTATTACATTAATGTTCCTCCTGCAGTACCCCCCCTCATTGAAACCTAAAGTCTTCGACCCTCATCGTTCTACCTGTGGATTCAACTAGCAATTTCAGTCCTTGGTTCCTGGACTTGGAAATGGAACTGGTCCACAGTGACATGACTGTACACTTGACTTTCTGGGACGGCTTCAGCGTTTTATCTGAATCCCTGTAATGGGGAAGGAATGGCTAATCAAGTTTGCTAGCTTATATGCAAAGGAAAAGGAACATATATTCTATATATGCCATGCAAACCAATCCATAACCCAGAAAAGGTTTTCAGAAAAGTTAATTGTTGGTGAAAAGTTACTTTTTAGTTTTAATTTCAGAAGGTTTGTTTGCACCTGACTGTAAACTTTTGTATTATGCGATAAAGATTTTGATAGGGAGAATACCACCAGTTCACCAAAGACTGTTATAAACGTTGTTTTCAGATGCTTTACCTAAGTTTACATGTACTGCATTTGGTCTAAGAAAAAATTTAACAACCATTTAATTTTTAGAAATGAAAAAATAACACTGCCTTAAATCAATTCAGTCCATATTCCTTCGTATAATAAAGCACAATTTTTCAGCCTACTTACATGTAGGAAAGGGCGCCCCCAAATGACGAGTTTCTCTTTGACGTAATCTCAGGTTTGTGATATACTCGCATTTTAATAAATTGTGCATTAATAACAAAATCCATCGGCCCAAATATGTACCGTGTATCAAAAAGTCACCTACTGGTTCGCGGAGGTTACTACAATCTATCCCAGGAAGTGTCGGGTAAGCTTTTCACCCTAAACACCATTTGCTATTCACTTTTTCCCCCAGTCTTCTCGACTTCATTGCGTAAATTGTTATAACAAAAGAAGTGGATGACAAATGTATGATCATTGCATGGTGACGCTTAAATGTGTATTGCGGCGAGCTAAATTGGGACACAATGCATACACCCTTACTGTTGCTCTTAAAAAAAATTAAAACTATTGTTTCAAGGACAAAGAAGGTTGGTACAAAAGTCGAGATCATGCACAGGTAAAAACCTTTTGAGCCGTTTTCTTTCCAAAGCCACTGCTAGTGGTGTTAAGAGTCTTTAAGGGATAAAACTCTTCTGATCAGTGTGAGGTGTGAATCCGCCCAGGAGAAAAGGGAACGCGTTTTGTGTATTTGAACAATGTATATTGGCCGCCTGAATGGAGAGGACGCATTCTATCTGATTAGTTTACGGCCAGTGCAATGTTCTTGATCAAAGACTAATATATCACTGCGAAAATGACGTCGGTATACTTTTGAAGGGATAGCTAAAGCGTCGTGCAGCATGTTGGCAGTATTTAACTTCTTACAATGAGTGTCCTGCTTTTCGGATTTCTTGCGTTTTGCGACCCCTGGTGGCAGATTTCCGAATTTAAAAAGCTCAGAGTGACTATTTTCCTCAAATTGACAGCTTATAATAAAAATTACACTGCGTTGTATTTCTCTTTCATTTACATTTTCAGTGTGAAACGATATGTATGGACTCTGAGCACTGTAAATGCCTTATTTTAGATGGATTCATCTTGTTGTACTTTAAGGTATAAATGTATTGCAAACAAGTGTGTAGCCAAGGGAATGGGTATGTGCATTTTTAAGTTAATCATGTAACATAATTAAAATAACTTTGAGGACACAAAAAGGATTAGCACGTCAATAGACCAATTAGCCATTCACAGGGCATTTAAGTCTCTGAAAGAAACTGTGAAACAAAGTGTTACTTTAATCTAATTTAGTATAAATTCTGTTGTGTAATCTGCTAGAAGGTATAAGTGGATTAATAATTTAATTAAATTTAATAACTTGATGAATCACCCCTTTTGAAACTCTGAATCACTTGAGATTCGGAGGGACATAACATGTTTATCATTTAACTGTAGGACTAAAACGCAGCTCCTAAGGTTGCATCTCCGATTTAATGATTTTTAGCACTAGAATAGTTCTGTACAAACGTTTCCCAAAAAATTTTCATTAAAACAATGACAGACTATGAATGTTGCAGTTTAGACTGGGGGGGGGATTAGTCAGTTTTCAGAAATAAATAGATCAATAAATGACATAGGCCTACTACTAAGGCTAATTTATGACAGTAGTAGTACGGAATAGTAAATATCAATCATTATACAGTCGGACCTCGCTAAGTCGAACCTCCTTAAGTCGAAAACCTCCCTATGTCGAATCACTCGTTAGTCCCCG
>JAODKN010000027.1:7951609-7973245 GCA_026774425.1 Petrocephalus zakoni
GAAGAGGATGAAAGCGGCGTGCTGCTCTCTCCCCACTCTTTAAGCTGGCTGTGTGTCGCGGATGCCCCAGGGCAGTTTTTTTCCAGTGGTCCCCGGCAACTGGCAGGCGTTGCTCCTCTCCTCCCCCCCAGACCGATCGTGCCCGCCACTCCCGGCACCCCGGCAGCGGCCGTCCGCGGTGACCTCGCCGGCTGCCCGCGCGTGGAGCCGCACTGCCGGACGGCCAGCAGGTCGTCTTCCTGGTGGCTGCCCGTCGGGAGCCCCTGGGCCCCGCCACTCGCCTTCTGCCGCCCCCCCGCCGGCCTCCTCCAGCCCGCTACACCCAAGGCCCCGCCGCATATGCTCCAAAGGTGGCCGTTCTGACCGCGCACGGTGGCAGATGGCAGACCTTCAGGCTCCGGCCGGCCAAACTGCTGCTCATTTCCGAACCTTTCCCTCTCTTTTTTTTTTTCCACTTTTGATGAAGACTCAGCAGTGCAGAAGAATGTCTTCTGCTCAGAGAAAGAGTGAGAGAGAGAGAGTGATAGAGAGAGAGAGATGAGGGGTGAGGGGGAAGAGGACATGGATGTTGTTCAGAGGTGAAGGACTAGAGCTGCTGGACAGGAAATCACTGAAAGTTGAAAACAAACCGGAACAGGAAGTATGGCTTTGAAAATTAAACTATATTTAATTATATTGAATAAGGGCTACAAGGGTAGTATTTCTGAAATATTATTATATGCCTTAATAAAATGATAAAGTGAAATAAATATTGCGAACATTTTAATTAACTTTCAAATGCCTCAGCAAATCCAGAAATGTTTAATGATATTGATATATTTATCCTTTCCTCAATATCAATAAATAATCTTCTGCTTTCAGTCTCGTGTTGAGTTTTTGAGAGGTCCTTGTAGGAAACGGTGAGACATTTTCTTATGTGTCCCTCCAAAACATGCCTGTGTTGCTTATTTGCCGGACTGGTTGTGAGGTGTTGTGTAGGGGATGTGTATATGTACTCCCAGAAGGTCAAGCCCCCATGTGAGGGTGTGTGTGTTGAGACTATCCCCCTTATTAGGTTTTGTGTCAATCACTATTTGCTGTTTTATGTGTGTTGTGTTTGTGCTGTTGATTCCTTATGGAAAGTTATGATGTTTTTGTGAGGGAAGACAGGATGCTGAGAAATGATAGGGCCATCATAGGGGACCCTGAGGTGAGATAATTCTCCCACAGTGTAGGGCCTGACATTCATGGCAGAATCTCAGGATTTGTGCATAAATTTAATAATTCCTGCAATAACGTCAATAGCGCAATTAAATGATCATATTAGTGAAGATGAGTAAAAGCAAAATTGAAAGATAAATTTCACATTAAATATTGTAGCAACAACAGCAATAGGTTATGAATAAAAAATTGTACTGTATAAGAAACTTACGCGCCTGGATGTGCATATGTAGTGATGTCTCGCTGGAGAAAATACAGGCAGAGGTTTCAGTGACTCTGAGTGACCATTTTGGGCGACCTATCCAGAGCACAGATTACTGTAGCTAGACCAGCGGTTCCCAAATTGGGGGTCGTGACCGCCCCACCCTGGGGGTAAACAAACACTAGCGGGTGGGTTTAAAGTTTAAGTTTATAAGGAAGATAAAACAGTGATAAAATAATAATAAAAAAACATGAGCTAGGCTGATGTACCATTTCGTTGATAGAGGTGTATCTGGATTCTTAAAATGCGTCAAATTATCATAATGTTATATTCTTTTGTGTATGCGTATGTGTATGCGTATGGATTGCAGGTGCCGATCAGGGTTTTCTCAGAAAATAAATATTCGGTTCTCTGCACTGTGAGGCTGAAATGGGCCCCAAAACAGTTTAATTTAGCTAAAAACGTTTTAGCTAGCTAAATTTTCCTCTATGTTTAAGCTAATTTCAGGATTTGGAAAAGCATCTGTGAGTGCTTTCTTGGTACTGGCAAGATCTTAAAAAGTCTTGTGGGTCCTGATGTAGACAAACAGTAAACACTGTAAAAGGGAAGTTTGCGAACTGTAATGAAAACTAAAAAATATGACGCATAACAAAGTATCAGCTAATATCCTGACCCAGTACCTTTGAATCGCACGGGAAGTTCTTCATCAGATCAAGCATGACATGTGAAAACCAATGTCCAATGAGACCACACCTTTGATGTACAAACCAATCTGGTGTGACTTAGGGGGCAGGACAACAGTCCATTATCAAATAAATAGTGGACAATATCTTAAAATTGACTCTATTACTTTTTTAACATTGTATTTACCTGATGGCAATGAAGGGCACACTTTATAAAGTGGTGCATTGTGGCCTGTGATTATCTGGTGGTAATTACCCCCTCTTATTCCCGATTTCTGAGTGATTGCGGCCTTTCTCACGGCCGGCCTGAGCAATAAGCTGAATAGGCTGTTGCCTAGAGCCCCCGAGTTACCTGCGTTGCGGAGGAACTGAAACGGTCATGAATTTTCTCATTGGACACGTTGGGTTTTAGTGTTACCGTTCAGAATCCAGTCAACGTCCCCGGTTCAAGGGGCTTATGGTGAACTTCATGGCTTAATTAGCTGAGCTGGCGGGAGTACTGTGTGTCTGAAGCCGGGGGTGCTTCCCGAGTAACGCTTTGCCTAGGGTTTCTGTGAAGCAGGTCTTCCCTTCCCTGATCTGTGCACAGTAGCAAGGAGGACATTCCATGCATTGTTTTCCAGACCATTACAGACATCCTCCAAGACGCTTGCAGGCAAAGGCCAGAGGAAATTGCACCATCACACGCCTTGGCAGGGCTAGCCAAACCTGTCTCTCCTTACATCTCCTCCTTGGCCGATAAGTGGCCCAGTAACGAAATGGGAATGTCAGACAGATGGAGAGACTTCACTGGCCTGATGTTCGGGTTCTAATTATATTAGTGCTGGCCCTGCATGGATTCACAATGAATGTTTATCCAGGAGCCGATTTATAATCATTTAGCCAACACCTGTTAGGGGGGGTAAAAAAAACAGTGAGGTCAGGCACTCGGCAAGGGAGAAAGAGTCACTGAACTGCTATGATCTGTTGAGTGGAGTCCTTTTTGACAAAATAATTTGTATTTTAGAGAATACAAAAAAGTGCCAATGTTCTGTAGACTGGGGTATCATCGGTAGATTGGTAGGATTATTTATGTGTATTTTGTGGCAAATTTAAATAGGCAAGAATACAATTTCAATTGCTGTTAGGTACCCTCAAAAGTAAATCAGCCATATTTAGATGTTTTAATGATTTTTGCAAAAGGGGTAAGTTTTTTTTTTTTTTGGGAGAGGCGTGGATTAAATTGTTGAACAGTTGTTGAACTGTGAAGACGAAAGGATGGAGGTGAGACGCTCCATTAAGGAAGGTGTGGATTTCGGTCATGGACACGTTCACGGTCAGTGTTCTGATTATGGCAGCTGAGCAGACCAGCACGTTCTGTGGCCGATGCCCCCCCCCACTCCATCTCCCAATCTGTAGCCCACAAAAGGTCACACACTAAACATGCCTCTTTATACGCCATGGTGCTCCATGGCGGGGGGGCTTGCGAGGTGTGGATACCGTGGGGATAAGGGGTGTTCCTCACTCAGATGGCTGACACTGATGGCACCCAAAACCCAAGCGGTCCTCCCCACAGCCCGCGGAGATTAAACAATATTCCTCAATGTCCTCTTCTAATTAGAGCTTAATAAGAATCACATTGCTCAGCATTACAAAAAAAAATAATGCAATACAAAATAAATTTACGTTGTAGTTTTTTGATGTCTTCATGCCGGAAAAGAAAGTAACGTAAAACTAATTATACATTTTTCGTAGTTGTTTGTATGGCGAATAATACATATGAAATATACAAATAAATATGTGAAATGTACATTTTTCCTAAGTTTTTTAGGAAGCTTTAAATCCCTCTTTGTGCAGAAAAGGTCGCAGCAAAAACAACTCCTGATGACTTAGTTTGAGAAAATCCTTTAATAAAAACATTGACCCATATAATTGATTTTAATGGCAGCCCTGTGCCATCTTCCACATACGACAAGCTGGCCAGATGCCATCAGTGCGTTCCCCCGGGGCGGGTGGGTGGGGGGGACTGGGGGGGGCGCCGAGCCGCAGATGAGAGCCTCCCTCTGAAGTGGAGAGTAACAAGAATAGATTAGTTTGGTTGATAAACAGAGGGCCCAGCGTGCCGCAGCGGCGACCGAGGGCACGGCTGACCTTTTTGTTCTCTGTCAGGGGCGGGGGGTGCGGCGGGAACAAAACGAGCGCCGCACCCCCGCCGCGCCGCCCGCCCGCCAGAGTACACCGTCTCGGTACCCTCCCCCCAAAAGTGCGTCGACGTTTAAGCAAAAATTCATCAGGCAAAAATTCATTCATCCTATCAAAAAAAAAACAACCTTTGATAGATTGTTGCCTTTTATTATTTTTCATTATGTGTCTTTATTTAATTCTTTTCTTTTCCTGAGCGGTTGCACCTCGATACTAATACAATAGAGGCAGCTTCGGGTGGGGGGTGCAGAAGTTTCTCCTGATACTCCAGCAGTCTTGGCAGCTTTTAGGCAAGGGGGGGGGCAGCCTGCCAGAGAAGTTGCCCCCCGTTCTAAGTGCTTCATGCTGTTCACTGCCCACAGTTTCCTCAGTGGCCTGGTAAACACACTTAAATGCACACTGTGAAAATGAAGGTTAAGGCTCTCCCGGTATCTGCGGACGTGTCTATAAGATGGTTTGGTTCCGCTACACGCTGAGAGAACCTGCGGACGCTTTCGGTTGTTTCAGTCGCATCTTTTGATGGGATTCAGTTAATATTATGTAGAATATCGCCAGATATTGATCTCTAAACTGTCTGAAACTGTGATGATGAATTATGGAATAGAATTTGTAAGTACACAGTATATTGCTACCACACACACACACACACACACACACACACAGAGGTTAGGTTTTGATATCTTTGTGGGGACTCTCCATTCATTCATAACCTTAATCCCAACTTTGCAGCCTTAATGCACGCACGCGCACACACACACCATTGTATCTAGTCTTTTGCTTGTATCTTTTGGTTCTTTTAAATTAATAAAGGCCTAAATTTGACTTTGAATCTGTGTATGCAGAAAGGCAAAGGTTGGGCACTTAGTGATAAGCTTAGCGCGAATGAAATCGTCTCTTTGTTTGCAGACCGCTCCGACCGACGTGCACGTCCGGAAGTTCTCCGACTGAACTCCGGGGCTTTCATACCGCCCGCCAGAGCCTGCCAGATGCACGCGGGCGCAGACAAATTGGGGAGCCGCTTAATGCTCAACTTACAAATGAACGCTTTGGTGTCACATTGGAAATTAACGGCTGGCCCCATTGCCAAACCTTACAGCCCCCCCCCCCCCATCTCTGTCACACACGAGCGGCTAGATTAAGGTTTCAGCATGCGCATGCACAACAATACCCCGTGCGCCAAAAGAATAAAAAAAAAAATTCTGCTTAATTATATTAATTTACTGCATCGACAGCATGCAGGCAATGAGGGAATAATGATGATCCAGGAGCCTATCTGACAGAAGGGGTTCGTCCTCTCATGCGGAGGTACAGTGCAGGCATTTGGACCCTCTCCTTATTCTGCTCCAATGCCTCTCCCTGGTTGCCCCTTGGCCAGCCAGATGTTCGCCAGATAAGGCGTCGCGGCGCAGGTTATGATTTCCTATAGCGGGTTACGCCGCTGGTCGCTATTAGCGCGGGCCGCGCTATTTTCTGCTCCGTGAGCGGGGGGCCGCGTATATCGGCCGGATAATTGGATGCCAGGTATTTGCCTAACAAGATTTCTTGCAAGGATACCTGCACCGGCAGCTGCCTAATGAGTCGGCGGGAAGATGCCTTGGAGGGCTCTCTGGCAGAGGGGCGGCCTCCACTGCCACTGCCCCCCCCCACCCCCCCGGCACCGTGAATCCAGGCCATGCCAGGATGGTGGCAAAATTCAGAATCTGCTTTTATGGATAAACAAATAATAATCGAGCTATAATCTACAAATGGCTGCTCTTGGCCAGGCAAATATTACTACTACTACTACTACTACTACTACTAATAATAATAATACAACACTAAAAGTCCACCCATCCTACATCGATAACTGTTTATCTAGTTCAGGGTCATGATGAACGTGGAAGAATTGGGGCTCAAGGCAGGAGATATTCTAGATACAATGTAACTTTAACAAACAATCAAATAAATAGAACATATTTCTGGAAAAAATAACGACAAAAATAATAACAATAATAGTAACAGAAATATTTGGACGCTGATATGGAAGACCCCTGTGACCCTGGGAGATGGCCCATTAGACTCTAGCCTGCAAGTTCACAATAAAAAAAAGAAAAACTAGGCACTGGATGGCTCTGGGTGACATTTGGAATGCACTGTTCTCAAAATTATTAGACTGCCGCTCTGTCATTATCATAGCAGTGCTGGGCCAATTCGTTTTCAAAGTACACCAGATGTGCTCTCGAATCTACTCAGGCAGACACTGGGATTCAGATGTGTGTTCAGACTCCTGATCTTTCTGGAGCTGTCACTGGCCCCCATTTGAATTCCTGGCTCGCTCGTGGCCACTGTTATCATAAAAGTGTCAGATGGCACATGCATTGCCCCTCGTTAAAGATATACGATGCTTTGTGTGCAGCAAATACTATAGTGGGCAGGTGGATGTTGTACCTGTAGTTTAAACTTTGATATTTAAATAAAGATAACGGGAAACAGGCTCTGTCGTTATTGTTTGTATGAATTCCATTGTTCCGTAGTCCGGTAACTGCCGCTTGTTTTACGTTCCTAACACAATGCTGTCTACATGTTAGCTTGTGATATATCTGTATTAAGTGGAACACTGACGCAAGGGTTAATTTGTAAAATACGCAGCATCTTTCTTGTGACTGTTGGATGACACTTTTGTTAGGCCTCCTCTACATTCTACTCCTCTACATTCTGGCAGTTTGAGAAGCTCCTGAGTAGGACAGGAAGTGTTTATGGACAATCATTGGAAAGAGACAAAGGGATTTGTTTTCGGGTGGAGGAATTCCGCTGGGGGTTTATGCGTGCACAATTTCTTATCTTAGGATAGGCACAGATGAGTCCGCATTTTGGCCAGTTTGGAGGGCCACTCGATAAAAGATTCTGCAGGCATCTTTGAGAGGGTTGGCATTGTCCTTCGGCTCTATAGGCCCATCACTGGGGAATAAGCTCGATTTCCCTTTTAGTTTTGGTCCCCTTCCGTCTGTAACTCCTTGGAAGCAGAGTGATACGTGATAAAGGTAGTGTTAGGTGTGCCAAGGGATTTGAATCAGACTCTTGGATGGTGGAAAATGACAGGAGCTCAATTGTGTCTGGCCGTCTCCTTCAAGGAGGCTTTAAAGGAGCTTGGGAGCAGACGTGGTGAAGGCTGGCTCGCCTGACCTACGGGCGAACTTGCCAGAAGCTCTGGATGTACTGAGAGTGAGAAGCTCTTGCCAGCTAGTCCTCAGAAGACCATGGACCAAAACCTCTACGAATTGTGGGAGGCATGGCTCACATTTGCAGAGATTTCTCCCCTTTTAGTGACTTTAAAATAAAACTGCCATGCTTGGAGCAGGGGAGGGTACCACATGTTCCTCAGCTCTGCGTTTGGCAAGAGTCGCCTAAAATTGACAAAGAAGACCTTGGATCCGACATATCTGTCTCAGGGACGGCTTACTACTGTTTTTAAAGATATGTGCTGCAGTTAATTGGTGACTATTCTATGGTAGAATTATGTAGTAGAGGATGGCATTGAGCATTACGCAGGTTTGGATGTAGTGTTTGACAGAATCCGTGCATAGCTGCTGTTATGTTTATTATGGACAGCTAACCAGACAGCGATTGAACACCGTCTTGAGATAAAAGTCTTGCTTAAGAAGTTTCCACCCAGAAACAATATGGAATTATTCCTATACAGAGATACACAGACCCATTTATAATTCTGAATTGTATTCTGGTTGATGAGGAATATAGTAGTTTTCACTATGAGCTGTTCTTCACATTTTTGGGGAGCCCCTTGTTCTCCGGGCCAAGCATCACGCTCCTCACAACCGGCGCTGATGGTACTTCTCGTCTTTTTCTTCACTGAGCATCCGGGGTTTGTCCTCCGAAGAGAGTTCAGTCACGGTATCCCCTGGATGTGTACAGACCCCTCTTTCAGAACCGGTGCCTATATCATAAAGGAGTATGTACTAGTATTTGAACCCAAAAGGCTGCTTAATGATTGAGGACTAGGATTTTCCTTGATTTATTTATTTTTTTCCTCAGCAAATGCATTTCTTGTCTCCTCGCTCTTGCTTCTAATTAACCGAGTAGGCGTTTTATCCCATAATTAGTATCTTCATTTCCTGTCTAAAGCCTCATTATCAACGCGGCAAATTCACCCGCAGTAATAGCTTCTAGTACTTAATGATGCCATTATTCTTAATGATACTGTTTTTAGCTACAAAAGAAATAATTACTGTTCACTTTTACTGGAATTGCACGGGGAGAAAAACTGTTTAGATTTCTCCTGTCATTTTGTTTTCAGGACGTACTCAGCCATCGCGTTTCTGCAGTACGGCTTAAGTTGAAAACTCTTGCAGCAGTAAGATTAGGGTCATTGCTATGTTCTCTCAGAAAATGTGAAAGTAGAATTATCGCATTAAAGTTTATATTATATCATCGTGTTCTTTAGTGACGTCTCCAGTTAGTACTCAGTAGCTATTCAATTTCATCTGTGTAGTCATGAGCATCCCTTATATCGATAAGAGGGATCAAACTATTTGACACAGCACCTGGACAGGCAAACGAGCTGAACCTCACATAAATATAAACAGAAAAATTTAGAAAAGAAAAGAAAAACACAGAGTGTCTAGCACAAGTGTCTAACCTCTAGCTACGAGATACCAGAAACACAACATGCAATTAAAGTTAAACATTTTTGCGAACAAGGTGACAAGGGACGGGTTAAGCTATCAACACAAAAAGCTGGGTCGCCAGTCTTGGCCACGCCTCCCCTTCCTGCCATCTTTTTTTTTCCTCGTGACATTTTCAGAGCAGCTCCTTTCCCTTCTTTCACAGATTCTCCGGTGGATTGGCGTCTCAGAGGTGTAATTTACTCGGGGTCGGCCTATTATAAACACAGTCTGTCTATTTACGGTGAACTTTACTTTGCGACATGCTGGAAATGTAACGTGGGTCATTCTGCCACATTTCCTGCTAAGATCGTAAGACGCTTGTTCAGAATGAAAAAAGAATTTTAAAAAGCCTTGTAATGAAGAATCGCTTCGGGAGGATTTCCACAACACCCTAGGAGCGGTAATTGTATGCGGGGAATGTTATGACATACTGTAAGTAGGTCATTAGGCCTGACAATGGCCTCATTCACAGAATGCCCTCGTTGTTAGCTTGATATATCAATTATGCTACCCTGCTGCTGCGGTGTGTTCGCTTTTCTGTTACACTCCCAAAGAAAGTTTGCATAATCCGAACTTCCTTGTCCTCTCCCATAAGGACATGTAATACCTTCCTTCCTTGACTTTGACCATGGAGGTATGAACAATCGCACGTTGCAAACTGTATGTGTTTGTGATGTTATGTAACTTTTACAATGTAAGAAAATGCAAGATTGCCTTGGATTAGAAGTGTCCAATAACAAATGACAGGGACTGCATAACGACATATATTAGCATGTTGGAACATTTGGCAGTATTAATATGACATGTAACAAGCTGGTGTCAGGTTATATAGTACTAGTCAGAGAATGCAGAGAATAGTACAAATAAACCTTTTTATGGGTATGTGTGTCCAAACTTTTGACTGGTACTGTCTGTAATATAACTTTTTTTTTTACAGTGGTCATGCTATTTTCTAATTTTTATGTTATGCTTTATATTACACAAATTATATATCAGAAGACTCAGATAGCTTTACAAAAACGTGATGATGTGTAAATTTCAGTATCCAATGTTTGGGTGATTGGTAGCCATGATTTTAAAACTGAGCAACAGTGTCTTTTGGTTCTGACTCTAAATAGCTATATTTATACTTATCAATAATATTTCCTTAAAGCCTTTCTCTATTCGATTGTCTTGATTTAATATGTGTAGTGGTATCGTATCTCTGGTTCTTGTTTGGATGTTAAAGTAGGCATTACCTAGTCAAGACTGGGGTGAATGAAAACAAGCATAGTGAAAGGAATATGGACGCATAATATAATTTGACCAAGTTTCTCCAAAAAAAATTAAATAAAAAACAAAATTGTGTGAAACAGGTTGGGAAATGATTCCCGCTGCATGTCGATGAGGCCTAAGCCGGGCCGCCGCAGATATTTCCTTTAGCATTACGCTCATCACTTTGTCAGTAAATGGATGTCTGTTGAAGAAGAGAATGCTATTCACCACAGGTGTGATCATGGGTACTCAAGCGCTATACTTCCTGCGCTTTTATTTGTGAAGAGCTTGTTGTGCGAAGGAGCACAATGATGGTGTTTTCGACATCCCTGCCCATCATCTTGTCTGACCATGAATACAGGGCAGTGTCTTCATTTGCATTGACCCTTATAATTAGCTGCCAGTGTTTTTATTTTTTTGGCCCGAGTATCATGGGCGGTGGTCAGGGAGTCCATGTTGGAATGTGCAAATAAACAGCCAGAAACATTGGGGTCTTCAAGGACTATCTCAGTACCTTTCACGCACTGAACGAAGATTCGGTCGCTTTCTGGGGATAATATCCCGTTTTCTTTTTAGCACATACTGTATAATGGTTATTATCGAAATGCTTGCGATCAAATTAGAATAATATTTAATTGCATAAATCCATTAATATAAGAGGTGTAGCACATCTACAACAAACTGATTTGTAGATGACCCATTTAGGTCATGTCTTTCCTTTCAGTGATACACGGGGAGTTTTTTTCTAAAATAAAAATTGTGATAAGATACTCAGACCGCGACAGTTCATGAATTGTTGATGGCGGCGGCGAAGCACGGTGCGTTTGGACCCGCCCACATCGCTGCATGGTGACAGAAACGGAGCAGCCATCGCTGTCCTTGGCTTTCGCTGTGACCTGAGACCCCTTTGCTCTGCACAAAGGCCCCTGGATGGGTGTGTTTCTGTTTTTTTTTCACTCTCTACATGGTTCCTTGACCACGTTTTTCTGTTGACCAGCATTGTTTCCCGAATCAAAAAATAACAAGTAAACGAATACATTTTATAGATATAAAAAAGGAATCAGTTTGCACCATGAGGAAGGTGTAGCCATAATTTTTTTGCCAATAAAAAGAAAATACCTAGTTTAATGGTACAGAATTTACCATTAGATGCCAGAAATACCGCAAACAGCATAAAGCGTACGCATGAAAGCCAGACACTAAATTTGTAGGCATAAAAAAAATAAATTGCCACACTTTTGGCACTAAACAGACTCCTTAACAAAACATGGTAGTACCGGGAGGGAGTTAGAGTCGGTTCTACAGCGCCACCCCCCCCACAACCCCCCGGACCCCCCCTTCGTACACGACACAGCTCCATTCGCTTCTCTGGCATCAGAGCTACAGGAAGTGGAGACAAGTCCCCGGTGTGGGCTGGCGGCCTGCTCAACAGTCCGCAGCTAACGCGCTGAGAAGCCCCCCGGTGCGCTGATGCGGAGCGGTACTGGGAGCGGGCGAGCGCTGCTGGAGCACCTGAGCCCCCCCTCCGCAAACACTCACACACACACACACACACACACACTCCCTCTTCCCTTTCTGAACACCCAGCGGACTGACTGAGGTCTGTGTCCTTTATGGGGGAAGAGCCTGCCTGACCAAATAAAAAAAAAAAACTGTAAAAAAAACCCAACTAGCAGGGCCAATTAAGTCACATTCATATTCTGTACATTGTACATTGTCTAATAAAAGGTAGAATGTTAATATATAATGGCAATATACAAAGTGCGGTACAATTCATCCATCATCCATAGTGGCTCCTCCAGTGCAGGGCAGGGGTTAGCCTGGGGCCTGTCCTAGGAAACACAGGGTACATAAGTCAGGGAAGCACCCAAGATGAGATGTCAGTATGTCACATGCAGAACAAATACATAGAAGCAGTCCCTCCCCCAAACTCCCCCACCCCCCCTCTGCATTAGACTATATTTCTTTTTCCTACCTTTAAAAAGGTACAAAGTTGTCCAGTGCTGATCTTAAGCTGTCTTCTTAGTCGATGGTGCACCGTTTAAAGTGTGGGATTGATTTGGTTATAAATAGCATAAGTGAAAAGTGAAATTGTTCTTTTCTCGATTCTTTTTTGATAAGCCATAATAATTTTGGGGAAAATAATTTTCATAAACAGAAGACTAGAAGGACCTTCCGGACAGTAATATTTGTGGGGTTTTCCAGTTTTAGAATGCAGAAAAGGGAGATAGGCACTTTTATTTTAAGTGTTGCAATAGGATGAAATATATGGCCTTATTTTAAGAAGCAAAATGAAACATAACCATTTAAAAACATTAAAAAACAAGAATAAGAATTAAAGTGTGCATTAAATATGTTGGTTTTTTCTCCTTGACGTGTTTAATGCCATTGCCCAGGACAAATAATTAAGGAATATTTGGTGTAAGTGAAGCAGTGGATCCTAATGGTGTTAACTTGGTGACCTCTTAGCCTATTCCTTTGTCAGGTCTGCGGTTGTCATGCAACAGTGGTATATTTTCATTGGCTAGGAGGAGAGGTTGAAGAGTGGCTACAGCCAATGAGAAAATGGGTTAGGACCAGCGCTGCAGAGGAAAGCCTTGTGATAAACTGAGGATCATCGTAATCATAAACAGTCCCTGATTCTGTCCCATAAACTGTCGACTAGTTGTTGAATAAATGACTCTGGCCATGGCCCTGACTGGGTCAGTTGACTGGAAGACAGATGAGGAATGGAAAAAAGGTTTCCTATCGTAAGTTCTATATGGATTTTTAAAAATCAATTTTTTACAGTAATGTAAATTATTATATTCTTCTCCAGTAGGCTTATAAGACAAAAAAAGTGTTGTATTAATTTACAAATGTAATTATGTTTTGGATAAATAAATACTATTACACATGCTGATAGATGCTGAAAAGATTCGCTTGCAAATGGGTAATATGGCGTACAAGGTGGTTAAAAAGGCATTTGATATGTCTTAGCAAAAACTTTGAAAAGGCATAATGCACAGGACTAAACTGACTGGTCCGCCCCCTCCTTCTGTTACCGATGGCAGTATGAAAACGAACCAGCAGATGGCGCTGCGTGCTATCAGTATGCCGGTCCACCCCAAGCCACTCACAGCTGTTTCTTCCGTCTTGCACATCGTCAACTTCCATTATTTAATTTTTTTTTACCTAGGTACCACTTCCCCGAGTGCCAAACAAAACCCTTATTTTTTCTCCTAACATTTTAATATCAGTTTTTTTCTCACTAAAGTACTTTTAACCTGTTTCGCCGTAGCCTGGTATGGGTGGGCGGAGACTAGTCTGCATAATTACCTGTTTTTTGTAGCGTCTTTTGAAGGCTGATATCTGTCAGGAAAAAATAAAAAGGGCTGTCATTTCACCACAGACATCGGGAACATATGCGTAAGGAGCCGTATCATTTAAATCAGAAAGGCACTGTCAACAAAAATTATATAATAATAAGAGTTATTATTATGCCTAATAAGCAATAATAATAATAATAATAATAATAATAATAATAATTATTATTATTATTATTATTATTATTATTGTCATTATTATACGTATTATGTACTCTGGGTTCAAAACTTTAAAGCTGTTTTTTACCCTGGTAATTACCCCAGTAATCTCCCCCACCCAGCCACACATACACACACACACACACACACACAGACTTAGAAGACTAGGACTTGACAAAACAATCACCCCAAAGTAATGGCATTGTACTTAAAACTGGCTCCATATTGGGGACGGACCAAGGGACTGTAACTAATACGTTATTATTGTGTCAAAAACAATGATAAAAAACAAATAATAATGCCATTTGTGAATTACATATCTAAATAGCAATTTATTGTAAAAGGCATAATCAATTTAGACTTTGATTAAAAACTTGATTAGTCTCACTTTATCATATTTATTTACTCTGCACAGTGCAGTTTTGTGGTTACTGGTGAATGCTGTTTTCCTCCATAAGCATTCCGGATATCGATTGTGGAAATGCTCTTGCCGGTACAGTGAGTTTGGTGCCGCTCGCTCCCCGCTGCCCGCCTGCTCTGACGGCCCCACGCCGGCGCCCTCAGAGGGGCCCGTGCCTGCAGCTCTCGTTCCTGACACTCCACGCCTGTGTACCGGTGTGATTATCTCCCGGCTGTGGAGTGCGGCTCCACGTCGTGGACCGGAAAGGCAAACAAAGAGCTGACACCATTATCACTCTCGCAGCAGTCAGGCAAATTGGCAGGGAGGAGGAGGGAGGGGAAAAAAAAGTAGACGGAGAAAGATTTGAAATCTGCTTCAAATGCACCAGGGGAAAAAAAGAGAGAATTAAACATAAACAGCAGCGGCAGAACTGGACTCTGCAGTCGGTGAAAGCTTCCGGTTAACAATTTCGTCTTGTGTCAATGGCTCTGTTTTTTGACTGATGTCAATTTCAGAAGTCACAGACAGCAATTTAAATTCAGAATGTTTTCCTTGTCGGCTTCTCTATAAATGTGCTACATAACAACCTGGACAGACCACACAGATTTGTGTAGAACTGGGGTGTGTGTAGTGGGGTGAATTATGGTAAAATAGGCACGGTGCGGTGCTAGTTTCCCTGTGGAGGGTTCAGCATTTCTGTTCACCGCTAAACGTGCACGTCTTGCAGCGTGATGTCCACACTTGGCTGGAGTCCGTAGGTGCTTGGTGTGTTTTTGACACCGCAAATCACTGAGACCTGTCGGCGCTGGGTCATTTGGGTCCCGCACAACACCCCCCCCAACGGCCTGTCCCGAAACACAACACCCCCCCAACGGCCTGTCCCGAAACACATCACCCCCCCGCTTGTCTTGTTGCACTGCATATGGTCTTTCTCCATATTGTTCACTTCCTTAACGTCCTCCAGCTTTTTTTCTTTTATTGGGGTGGGGGGAGGGGGGCTGGATTTAGGAACAACTTCATTGCCGATGACAGATTTATGAACTTCTGCCAGAATCTTCCAGAGCGCCTGTTGCCATGGATTTATAAATAATTTGCAAGTGAAACAACGTGTTTTTAACAAAAAGCACTTTGGAAGTTGTCTTAGGAATAACATATAACATTAAAGACTGGATTTTCGTATTTCTTAAGTAGTTTTCCTCCAGCCTTTGAAATATATTATGGGTCTGTGGCACAAATACATTTTCCCGTCCTGGAATGGGCTCGATGGGTGACGAGCTTCATATTTGCTTAATTCTGGTGCCTCTGCTGTGACATTATCGCTAGTGACTAGTATAACTCTCTTCTTACCACTTAAACAGACTTAAATGCTTGAAAAAAGTGTTTCACATTCATATGCTGCACATGTTAAATGGCGTTTGCAAAGAACAAAAGAACAAGAACAAAACATCACGAACTTTTTTTTTTTTTACTAGTTTGCAACCTTGTGCTTGTCATTACAGCGATAGCCGTGTTTATTTTTATCTGTTTCCATAGCTGTGAAATGGTGTGTAGAAATGGAGTCAAATTCTACCGCTTATCTTGCCATCAGTCCCCACTACCTAACAATATCCCAACTTTACCTCAACAGTACCCAAAGGAAGAAGGAGGGGTCGCGTTTTAGATTGTGAAGGGCACGTAAGGAGAGATGGAGTGGAGGTGGTGGATGGTTGGTGGTGGTGGTTGGGGGGGTTCTGTGACTGCTGTTGAAGTTTTTCTGCTTTGCCGACACGCGGCCCTGCACTCGAGACCCGAGGACCGAAGAGACCCATCTCTGGCTGGACCCCACGGCGACGTGCTTCCGTGACCACTAAAGCAGAACCAAACTTCCACTCGCTGGCCATTTCAGTGCCCAGATTCGGCCCGGATATTGTTGGAGGCCATCGGAGGAGATGGCAGCAAAGGGTACCCCTTGGGACAGGCTAGGAAAGAGGTGTGCTCTCGGAAACCAGACGTAGGAAGGGTTCATTAATTGAATCCCACGAGGGGCGGTGTTGTTATATCCATTAAAAAGCACCGCGGATTTCAACACTTCATTAAAAATATAACTGGTTAATCTAGCAAAATATAACTCAATCTATCACCCCCAAGATAAAGGTGTCCTTTAAAGAAATAAGAACATTTCTATTTCTAATAAAACACATTTACTTCACTTGAAATGCTCTTTTAACTTCTTCCCTTTACATTTAGATTTTTTATGTGTATGTTAAAGTCATTTATGGTATGACAAAGTAAATTAGTTATATAATTATTATTTAAGTAGTCTTTTTACATCTTGACACAGCTGGTTAGTAGGACCATTCTTTAAAAAAAAAAAAAAAGAAAACCCACCTGCCGAGTGGTTATTTCGTTACTTTGTGAGTAGATATTTGTATAAGTTGATAATTACCGAGATCATTGACACGCTGTATTTGTACACTGTGTGGGAGGAAAGCCCATGTTTACAGGCAGTCACTCTTCCTCATGGCGAGCTCCGTGCGGTTGGCCCTGGGTATTGTGAGAAGCAATGAAAGGAGGAACTTATGGTTTTACCCCCCCCCACACCCACCCCCCCTGGGCTGGCGTGCATCTGTAGTCTTGGTTTTCGTGCACAGCACAAACCGTGTCAAGTTCTTCACAAAGACGAGTCTCTTCTCCTCTCCTGCCAGACACAAACGACAGCTTTCTGCATGAACAATGCCTCTCGGTGACTTTTGGGGAAGCCTGTCCCGCGCTTTAGGGAAGAGGCACGCTTCCCCTCCTTGTTGGGACTCGTTTTTTTAATTCCTTACAGGCCAGAGGAACTCCATTTCTTACCGATGGGGAAGAACTGAGGCGCGGAGCAGTGTGGGAGAACGTATCACTTCACTTTAGAAAAGCTGGCCCGTTTCCCTCTGTTACAGTAAAGGTTGCTTTGATCAGGAAAGGACATGCATTAGTTCAGGTGTCGAATGTAAACATCGTGATGCATTCTGTGTGTGTCTGGTCACCCTTCCCCGTGTTCTCCATGGCTCCCGCTATGAACAGCGGGCTGGACTGCTGGTGTTTATGATGGGTTACTACCGCAGATGGTCCTTTAGGCTTATGTCATGTTATGTCTCTACGGTCCCCCGAAGAACGTATGTGTCTTCTAGGGCGGATGCCCGACGAGGCAGGAACGTCTCGTAGACGCGATCTCTCTATGTGTCTTCTAGGGCGGATGCCCGACGAGGCAGGAACGTCTCGTAGATGCGATCTCCCTATTTCACACCACACAGCTGCAGGAGTAATCGAAGCTAGTGGCCGTTGACTTGGAAGATGTGTCGAGCCATGGGTCAGTGTCCTGGGTCAGAGAAGCGGGTATTAGAGGCCGCCCCTGTATTAACACCTAAGATTATGCCAACAAAATACCCACTGCATGTCCTTGAAGAAGAGATGCTTGTGGTCGCGTTTACCAGTGGATGGGAACAATGCCCAGTGGGTTGTCTTATAACCTTGGTGAGACGAGAGTTTACCCCCACCCCCCTCCCCCTCGCCCTACCAAGCCTGGAGGCAAGGGGCTTCATCCCGAATCAGGAGTCAGCAGATCTGGGGTAGCAGTGGCCATCCATGGCCAGGAGGTATGGCTCCAGGGCTTGGGGCTATTGTATTTTCAAACGATTCCTCTGCAGAAAAAAGGGAACAAGGATGGAAAAAAGAGGAGAAAAATAACAAGGGCCATCTGGTTGCCTGGGGAGCTGGGGGGGGGCTTTGACCTCCCTGTCACTCTCACTGTCTGTCCCGTCCCCCTAAATGGTTCTGCGAGGGTGAAGCCACCGGCGCCCATCCTGGGCAAGTGCATGCATTCACCTTGAGAAATTTTGGGTTCAACAAGACCTGACAGATCCTAGGGTTAAGTCCTACCTCTGAAAACCGAAAAAGGAGGGGATGGGGGGGTGGTGTTTGTGTGTATTTGTTTTTACACATGGAGACGTCCCCGATTGCCCAGTTTGAGAAAGCAGAGCCCTAGTATAAGATCTCCGCCACATTTTTTCCATACAACAAAGGGAAGAATGAGGGAGTCCCAGAAAGGAAGCCCAGACTTGGCCCTTTTCAGGGCTTCCTCCTTTGTGCATTGTGAAGGGCACGGACACGTACAATGGCGACTTTCTGAAGAAGTCTCGACAGGTCACGCAGATGGCGCTCTCCACCCAAACCAGCCATCTCAAAAGCCATCTCCTTGATTTGACTACATTTTATCATGCAAATGGTGCCCCCCCTTCGCCTGCAATCGCACCGCCCGGCCCTGTTCTTTCCCTGCGACGGTTTTTGATGCCAACAATTAATTTGGGTAACTGTATTTTCTGTTAAAAGTCGTTTCGAGAGCCATAAGGTGCCCTTCGAGCTTTGGGGGTGTTGAGCCGGGGGGGGTGGGGTTCACAGACGTGAGCATTCACAGACACCAGGGAGTGACGGATCTGAAAGACGACTCGAAAAGGAGAGGAGCTGCTGGCCCTGAACATGCTCTACTTTCATTTGATTTCGTGTACAACAAAGGTAACGCGCCGCTACCTTAGAGGACGCGAGGCAGGCGTCAGCGTATAAGCTTTACAAACATTAAACATGGAGAGAAAAAAAAGGACTAGCAATAAAATGACTTATCCGCTGGTTATTCTCAGTTACAGTACAAGAGTAAAAGGATCAGAGAATTTGGCTGAGAGCCATAGCAATATGTAAAGAAACATATTATCATTATCTTTCGCTATCTATATATCTGATAAACAAGCAACATGGGTGACATGTCCTGTTGCACTCGCAACTTCGCCGAATAGAGTCACAGAAGGAGCTCGGCTGTTGTACCCTCGGTAAACACACTTAACCAGAATTTCTTAAGTGCAGAAAATGTATGCTCTTTTGGTTTCCTTTTGTAAGTAGATCAATGGGAAAAGTTTTATAATGAGCAGACAATATGCATTTGGACACGGACAACTTGTAAAGACGTTTATTTAGCCAATGCTTTTAACCAAAGCGACATACGTTTTTGGGAAAGGAGGGTCAGTCAATCCCTGGAACAATTAGGGAAATGGTCCCGGTGCATGTTACACGTGCAAATGCGTCCCCTGCAGAGACTGGGGATAAACAGGGGATGCTCTCTTACTTACTGTGCACTTACAAATAGGACTTAAGTTTACATTGTACTGTATTGTAATACTTTACAATATTACATTGTATATATTGTATATATTATGTATAAATACTGTATCCATATAGTGTAATAACACAATCACATGTACAATATTCTCTTTCATATATTTCACTCACTGACTGGCTTGCACTTATATTTATCTTTGGTATTTATTGCTTGTCTGTATTACACTGTCATACCTACTTTCCGTGTAAGAAGTGACATGTCTGTAATGTCTCTATGTTGTCCTGCATGCACTCGTCTTTTATGCCTGCACATTGAGCTTGGAGAAACGCAGTTCCATTCAGCTATGCATCCGTCTCTGTGCTGCAGTATGGTATGAATGACAATAAAGTTCACTTACTTACTTACTTACTAACTTACAATGAAAAAAATAAATACCAATTTTATTTTTATTCTTTTCGGTATTTTACTTCAGTTCAGATAAGAGCAAGGTATAACAGTAAAAATCATATTTTCATTTGATTACAATATATTGTTTACGAAACGGTATCTTTAAACAATTGCAAGGCCCAAAGCGGATGTAACATATTTTTATATATTCATTCTCAACTATTTTGATATTTTGATATCGGGGGGACAGAACTTAACAATTCTAATACAAAGGTCCATTGATTGGGATGATGAATAAAGTCAAATTAAATGTAGAGGCTACACCTCCCTGTGCCCTGGTTCCAACACCCACGTTCTTTCATAAATCTACACAACCACTGGTCATGGCAAATAAGAAAACAGCTCGAGGGTGTTGTTGTTCATTCAGACGAGTGAAGCCGGGCGACAGGCATAAGTCATACACTGTTCCTTAAATGTAGAAACATTCAGTCAGGGATCTTGGAAGCACCATTGTTTCATAACTGGTGTCATGACCTCAAAAACAAAGAAAAGCGATGTATACCTTTCCCAAGTATCACTTCCTCTGGGTAATCATGGGCTATTCACCCTTATTTATTGGCATCCAAATCCGAAACTGGGTGTGCAGTTAAACTGCTGCTCAATGGGCTGATTGATAAATGTAAATGGAGCTTAGGCGAATATGGAACGCAACACATTTTTTTAAAGGGTCATTTTTGTTGCACTTACTTGAAAATGAATTATCTCAGTCTACTATAGTAACTACATAACATAAACTGTATGGTCATCCATCCCACTATAGAACGTGTTGTTTTTAATAAATAATAATGAAAACTATATCATATGCCTGAATATCTATTCAACATTCAATCTATGTATTCAATATGGAATCATGGTGAGTATGAATGTTATCCAAAGCGACTCAAAGCATGAGACATCCAGTCCATCACAAGGCACATACTCACACACTTGGGGCAATCTTGGGACACCAAAATCGCTTAAACATGCTTTGAACTACAGGAGGAAACTGGAGTGCCTGGAAGAAACATGTGCAAGAAGCAACCTTCTCAATGATAAACCATTGAGTGGGAATTTAACATATAAGCCTGGGTTTATGAAGTCATCATGCGATCATACACACGCAACCACGTGGACGTCGACTTCCGGAAAACTCGTACTTACCAACAGACTACCATGTCTATCATATAAAACATTCCCGTAAAATGCAATGGTTTGTAATAATGAATGCATGCACTACTTTGTGATGTTTGTGTGTAATTGATGTTACTTTTATTATTATTGTATAATTATTATTGCTGTACTAAATTTAGCCAATTTACTTACAAATTCAGCTGAAAGTTACTTAGGGAAAAGAGTACTACCTGTATAGCACATGAAAATTCTTACTTCAGACAAATTGAGTAATTTTGAGTAAACTCTACTTATACCACCTGGCATCTCTTGTCTTGTGTGCCATTCTGCCCGGGAGAGGCAACAGGATCCATCCAAGTACTGGATAAGCGGTTGGAAGATGCATGGATGAAAAGACGCATTAATGGAAATTTACGTTTCTTACGAAAAATTTGCGACTAAATTGCAAGGTTTTTCTTTTTTCCATCCACATTTCTTTAAATGAATATAGGTACAGCTGATTCTCATAAAAAAACGTACAAATCTAACTCCATGTAATGTTGTCACAGACTTTAGAATTATAACATGTCAGAAATAACCATCCGGGTGCCTTATGGGACAGGTGGCATTAATAAGTTCCAGGTCAAAGACGTTCCTGTATGTTTTTAATAAAAGGAAATGTTTCCCGTGTTCAGTCAGACATATCTGTGAACAGGCGACGCGTTGTGTAAGACACGCACCATTTCTCATACTCTCCCAGGCCGAAATTGTATGGTGGCAGGGTGTCTGACTGGAGGGGTAGGGGTGTCCTGATGGAGGTGGTGGCAGGTGCACTGGGGGGGGGGGGGGGCAGGTCGGAACGGTGCCCAA
>JAODKN010000027.1:7982434-8005839 GCA_026774425.1 Petrocephalus zakoni
GTGGTTCGGGGGGTTGGGGGGGGGGGGGTTATTTATGCATCCGGTAATTAAGTAGAATAGGTAGCTGGTAGGTACAATAAAGAAAAAAAAATCGACAAAACAAAACTTCCTTCGCGTGTACATATTTGAAACACTCTATCTGTTAACTTACCAAAAGGTAAAACTTTTCTGGGTCTTCTTATACAAAATTCAGCCATCTTAAGAGGAAACGGTCTCCAGTACCACTGCCAACCTGCCGCCTCATTAAGTCCATCTTCCCCGATACAGGGAGCTGCTGTGCTAATTCCTTTTGGAGGGAGGGATTGAGGCTTGGGGCCCTCAGAAATGTAGAACTGCAGCGGCACGGTGCCCATTCTCAGCCACGCCGGTGTGATCTGAATCTTGACAACAAGGGATGGATGGGGGGGGGGGGCTCTGTGTGTGATCACAGCATAGAACTGAGACAGGGCTGTGGGAGTAGAACAGTTTGTCCCCTCTCGTCAGGTCATTGTTCAAAGCACGGGGGGCTATGTGTCTTTTCCCAGCATCCGACAATATACCTGAGGCATCCCGAAGGAGTCTCGTGCAGCGTGTTGCACAACGTGCCACACGTCAGGAGAAGAAGCCAGATCTTTGGTTCAGCAAGTAAGCAGACATATGCCGTGAAAGAGGAACACGATATCTTTGTTACTTTTTTCCATGTTAGATTTAGTTTTTAAGGGACATTCATCATAAAATTCACATGTTCGACTGGCCTTCATTAATTCCATGTCCTTGTAAAGTTTTCGGTTCCTTTAATTCAATGATGATGTCAATGAGGGCCCACAGGCTGAAAGGCTGTGGTCATGTACATCTTTGTACCTTCTTATAATAAAGTCTGAGGCGCTTAGCCCTAACGATGATGACAGGCCTTCGTGTGTCGGAGTAAACATTCCGAGCATGCTATTCAGGCTCTGTAAATGTTGCAAACGACCTCCTGGTAATTAAAAATGCATGTACCCAAGGAGCAGGCATTTAACTAATGAAAGCTGTACCCTGTTGAGAGAAAGGCTTGTTCGTTATTAGGTGAAGAATTCACTTAAAAGGAAAGAGCACAGGTGAGAGAATGCGATTAATATGGAAAACCACCAAGATCCTTGTGCGACGGTTGAAGTTTCAAGGCCAGAAAAAAAGGAGGTTAAATGAAAATCTAAGGATTACAGAGCCGTGATGTTAAAAACATCCAGACATTCAAAACATTAATTAACCGCTGGCTATAGTCAATTTTGAAATTCCTTTTATATACTGGACCTGTGTTATGTGTATTTTCTCTTTATGGTTTATTATGAATAAGGCTTATTGCGACTTTATTATTATTATTATTATTATTATTGTTATTATTATCGACTATCAGATGTCAGCCAGATCTTAAAGTGAATTGAATGACAATAAAATTGGAAGTTTATTACAAATATGAACTGCCTTTTTCTGACTTTGTAAGTGCTCATTTTGCCATGTGATAAGTGAGGGCCAAAATGGTACGGAAGCCTTGCCAGGTGATATAAGACAGGCCTTTTTCTCGGGATTTGTTAGGGGGGTGGCTGGGGTTGGGGGTTGCGGAGGGGTTGTGGCAGACAGAATCAGGGCCTGGCTGACACTCACTGCTTTAGACAGGGACACTTTAGTGGTATCATTGCTGCCGCGGTCCAGGACGTAGAGTGGTGGAGGCTCACTGATAGCCTCCCGGGGCCTGCTCCTTGTCAGTGCATGTTAGCATAGGGTCCTGTGTGAGATTCAGGTGCCCAGCACGCTGCCTGAAGCCTTTAATGATGTCGGATTCTTCACTGTTTTGCTTGTTGCTAAATCTGCGGCCCTTAAAATTATAGCATCCTCAGCTGCAAAGCATTATTTTAAAAATGGCACATTTATTGACCAAGGCTTTTACATTGTTTTATGTTGTAGCCTAATATTGTACAGACACCAGTTTAATACTTTGGGCTTGAATATATAAAACCATTTCAATTCATATTTAAGCAAAAATGTCCCTGATTTTAAGCAATAGCAGTTGGAAAATTGATTCAGATGCCCCTACTTATTTTTAAAGCTGTGCATATTCATTATACTGTAGAGAGAAAAAGACTTTAGTAATAATTTTGACCTCCAGTTAATCACATATTAACAAATCTGTCTGGAAGATATTATTTACATTCATTTTAACATTTAAGTTAATTAAAACAAGCAGTAAACTTATCATGGAAATTGCATGGATTCATTGCAAATATTTGTACATTAAATTTTTGTCGCAGACATTTCTGATTAAAGCAAGATCAGAGAGCTGGCTTAGACAGGCCCGGGCACAATTGGGGTTAAGTGCCTTGTTTAAGGACTTAACAGTGACATCACTCTACCAGCTGTGGGATTTGAACCAGCAACTTTCCAATCACAATCTTCCATTACCCTTGTTCTTTGCTATATCCTCATGATGTCAATTTGTTTTGTAACATTCTGGTTAATTGAACTCTTGCTAAAAATGTGATGATGGTAATGTTTCATATTGATAGTTTGTTGGATTATTTACTACACATGCCCGGGGGATTGTTGAAAACTATTAAGCTAGGAAGATGCCTTTGGATTAATACACTTTTGGAGCCAAATATAAAACGAATTAAATAATGACATGGAATACTGGATGGAACATATTACAGCAAAATAAAGTCATTCAGCCATTATTCACCTGCTGTGAGTACATTGCTCAAGCCTGCTGTTTAAGTGTCACAAGAAGAGTGTGTGTAATTAATTGTGTGCCAGTTAGCTGAATTGGACATAGAGGGAATCCTTTAATAATCAGCATAAAAGCAGATCTTTCTGCTGTATAGTGCTCGGTAAAAGTGTTTTATTTCAGTGTTTTCCTTCAAATAAGACGCTACGACTGTTGTACGAAACTGTTCTGCTTATGCAGGCATATCAGTCTGCAGGGCCCTTTCTAACTTGGGAACCATGTGATTCGTAATCACTATAATTGCCCCTAGCTGTTTAATTTTCCCTATAACATGCACCGAAATACATCTGATACTTTCAAAAATGTAATTTTAATTAACGAATAGTTAACGATGTCAGGCTAAGAAATGCACATGGGTAATATTGTAATTTTCAATAATTTAATTTACAATTTTACATTGTAAATATGTGTAATTATAATCAGGCACAATATGATCGTTACAGCTGACAGGAGAGTTTCACCGGGAGCCTCCTGGACTTGTGAAGAACTCTCATATGGCAAGTGACCTCCTGGGCGGGCGAAGGGCTTCTTTAACGTAAGCAATCTGTCTTTGCGAAACAAAGCAGTCCATTATAGTAAACAATGCGCCAGGCCCAGTCACTTCATTGCTCATGGAGTGAGCAATCTGTCGGGCAAGTGAAGGACTCTGGCGAACACGGGAGCCGCTCACCCTGACCGCGAGCTTCGCCGTGGCGACCCGCGACCTTGCTCACGCAGAGTGGGCCACTGCTGCCTCTACGGCGGAAGCGCGTGATTCATGTAGGTGGGCCCACGCTCGCTTTCTCTCGCACACACACAGTATATTGTTCGACCTCTACATCAGATTGCTCATAGTCAGTTTTTTTTGCTTCTCCCGCTCTCCTCAAATGTCCTACTTACTCCAACACCATAGCCTTAAGTAAGGGCAGGATTGTGTGGAAACTGCAGGCATTGTCTCCAACCTCCATCATCGCCTTAATGAGGACAGAGGAAGGTTCCTCTTGTTTCTCTCCCTTTTCTTTTGAGCAGCATAATTAGATTAGTGTCAGGGAGCTGCTAGGATTGCTTCCAGAAAAGAGTGTGGGCTGGGGGAGAGGGGAGGAGACAGGTGGCCCTCACTTTCCTACCTCCTCCGGGAAAATGGAGTTGAGCGCGGCAAGGTATACCCCCCTGGCTGGGGCTTCTCCGGTGCAGGTGTTGCAGTCCCAAGTCCGCAACGATAGCGTAGTCCTACCCAGAAATTGCCGCGCTCACCATGGCCGGACCTCTGTATAAATGGCTCTGTGAAGTTTTTGGCACCATGAACGGGAGTCCTCCTAAATAATGTTCACCTTTCAAAAGCTGATCACGTCTCAGATATTCACGTGTATGTCTGTCTTTCTGAAAGAATTATGAGGACCGGATAATTATTACATACATTTTAAATTATTGATTTATTTGTGCAGTCTGTTAAGAGATACCTCTGAATGCTTTTGGAGATATCTTTTTTAGACAAGCATATTCGAAAAATGATATCTGATATTTCCATCCAAATATAATAATATCTAGACAAAAACCACTTTTCTCATTCTGTACTTCTCTTTTATGATATCTGGGAATCGCTCCTTATCTTTATTTTTCTCTTAGTATTTAAAGGCATCTGTAGGCCATTCGAGATATCTGAAATTGAATATGAGATCTGTGGGATCTGATAATGAAGATCTTAAATGGTTGAGAGACATCTTGGAATATTAACAGATACCAATAAATACAGTAACTCATATGGAAAGGATCATAGAACAGAATGCGACTGTCAAAACTGTGCTTTATTTTACAGTGAATAAAGTTCTGCCAGCTTTTTATCTTAAGATAAACGTGAAAAGCACAAATTGCTGTAATCACCTTAATACCATAAATAAAGCAAAAATTTTACATTTACATTTTAACACCTTACGTTTCATTTAGCTTCAACTGTTTGGAAATCGTGCCCATGTTCATAAATCCGTCACTGTCCGCTGTTCCCATTTTTTAAAAACAAATCTTTTAATTGGAATATATCTATAGATGCTTTAAGCACGTCAGGTGTTACATAGTGGAATACACCCATCCTACTAGTTTCACCCGTTCAAACCTTTTTTCTTCTGCTGCAGTAAACCCACCTTCTAATACATGTATTTGTCCTCTTACTTTCCTAATAAGCTCTTGGCCACAGCTAAGATATCAGCATCAAACCCCCCACCTAAAAAACCACCCACCCACCCGCCCGCCATCCCATCATCCCCTCAGCGCTGTGAGCTGAGGTTGACTTTGAGGCACAGTCCTTGGTTCCAGCGCCATTAAAACACTTCTTCTTCTGTTGCTTGAACCCGAAGGTGCCTGAGGCACACAACGCCTTTCAAGAGCCATCACTGAGCATGCAGGATCCATTTGTGTCCTTTGAGGCTCTGTGTTTTGGCATGGTGGAAGCAGTGTAACAGCTTGCCGGAATAAGGTGACATTTTTTCCGTATGCAAAGTAACGGGCGGAATCCTTGCGGGAACTGGGCTGTGCATGGGGAGGCGGGGGGGGTGGCTTCTCAAAGCTATGCACCTTTTGACTTTGCTTGGAGTGAAACAGATGCTAACAGCCGTAGTTATAATGGAGGATGGCGAGGCAGAATGAAACAGGAGAAGGATTTGTCAGAGTTTTTGAAATGACGTCCATTCTGCGTAAGAAGAGGTTGTCGCAGATGGTTGTGTTTAATTGCCGCGATTACGGGCAGGTTAATGAGTCATTTTTTTGGAGGCTCGTGTTTGAGATATCGTGACATAGGTGGCGGATGCACGTTCTTTCAGGCCAATAAAGAGAGGAGGAGTCTTGCTTCTGAAAACAACAGCTAAATACTTAGGGCCTTAAATCTACTTTTCTAGACAGACTTGGTATAAGAACTGTTCTTTTAATTGACTGAACTGAATTCAACCAACAATTTACTTTTTGGGTGTGATGAGACAAAAGACCAGTACCAAGTACTGAAAAACCACTACCAGCCTTGCTATAAATACAGCTCTTGTTTACAAATAAACACGTGTCGATCAAATTACATTTTCTTCTGATTTTAATTTTAAACAAAAAATATGCCGTAACAGGGATCCTTGCAAGCTAATGTATTCTCAACATCATGGTGACTACTGGACGGTGGGAGTGGGGGGTGTTAGGAGCTCATCTGTGGGGATAGAAACAACGAACCATTTTTAACTTACAGTGTAAAATGAATCGACTTAAAGTGAAAAACGTAATGCGTCATAGCGGGATTCCAACTCTGGCTTTTCAGGCCTCTGGAGCCTCGTATTCTTTTTAGCTCCCGAATTCTGCAGTTGGAGTTTTTGTTAAGCGCAGATTAACCCTGACCCTCCATTGAGCTATTTCGGTAGTATTGTCTGCCGAGATTGAAATGTCACCGAAGACTAGATCCCTGTGGTCAAACCTGTCCCCGGAAAGTGTGTCCGGGCTCTGTAGGCCTGTTGAGACTGTACAGAGAAAGCATACCTCACCTGAGTACGCCAGGGGAATTATGGGTAAAGAGATGTGCTGTGCCCCTGGAACATCAGGAATGCAGCATCGTACTACCGGAGTTTACCCAGTAACTTCAAACCTCATGGCTTGTGGGAAGCAATAATTTCCATTAACCAGTGCTTCCCAATCTGGTCCTCAGGGATTCACAGACAGTCTACGCTTATTGCATCCTCCCAGCTCCCTACCTGGAGCTGGGAGGCAGCAAAAATGTGGACTGTCTGGCAGCATGCTCAGACTGGCTGTGGGTCCCCAAGGACCGAATTAGGAAACAATGCTAGAAACTTAGGGGTCTATATATCTACGAACCTAGGGGTCCTGCTTTCCTCAACACCAGTGTTGAGGGCCCACAGACTCTCTGTCTCTGCCAGACAGTCCACATTTTTGCACTCTATCTGCTCCTGGGAAGGACCAATATCGTGGACTGTCTGTGGGGCCCTGAGGACCAGATTGAGAAATACTGCTCAACACCTTTCATGTGGATAGAGCTGAACTCTCTGAATCCCATCAGCATTTTGTGCATGTCATCCTGAAAACTCCCCCCATGTACACATTGGGGGATGTGAAATGAGCTTGTCCATGGCTCAATATCCATCACAAGAGTGCCTGTTGTGGAGATCACAGTCCGAAAATCGGTGGGACGATGGCCCACTACCCTGCTAAACCTGCTACTGAGGTTACTGGTGATGCAACACTGTCCTTCTGAAAAGGGATGGGAGAGGGATAAGCCGCGCTGTTTAATTGGATTCCTGACTGGGGACTGTCCCGTCTAGGGGAACGGCAGCTTTCAGCATTAATTCCTTGCAGAGATTGCAAGCCATGCCTCGTGTTTCAATGTGTGCCTGTGTATTGTGCTCTGCTGTATGCTTCTTTCAGGTGACTTTTACACATATAAAATGGAACAAGGAGAGCCCAGGACCCAAACCCAGCACATCAAATACCTGTTTCCCTGTCTTTCTAGACACACTCACTCAAAACACTTGTAGAATAAGAAGCCATACATAAATGAAAGAAAAAATACTATTAAAAGCATTTAATGTGTCTGTGTGATATGGCTTGGCCTGGGATTTAAAATCGACCCCGGACTTTGGGGTCCCCCGTGACCCCATCATGGCTTTTGATAGACCAGGCGGCCAAAATAATTGCCTGGTATGCCATGTGGCTAGTCCAGTCCTGAGTATTACAGTAGTTGTTCTAATCTAGTGTGACTGGGAATTTAAGTCGGTGTCTCCTGGTGGCTCAGTGACCAATATTCCAACCATAGCTATTAAAAGAGAAAGCATCACATTTGCAGGTCTGACTTCCAGTTATTCACACTTACAGCATTCCACTATTTACACCTATTTCAGCACTTACATCACTTAACATCCACACTTATGTCACTAGGAAGGTCCAACAAACGTGACCTGGATTTGTGCACATCCCAGCATTCCCTAAGAGAAAGTGAAACTTTAGGTATTCAGTAAAATTGTTTAAATCCCAGAGACCCATAAGCGGTTATGCAAGATGGGTGGATGGAATAATGTGGTTTATCATTCATACTCAGATGCATTTTTTGTTTCATTTTTGTTCCATTATATATTATGACATGGGCCATGGGTAACAGTCTGACATATTGAAATGGGTAATATAAAATAATTATATTATAAAATAAAATAAATAATCAGTACAACTTTCCCATTGAGTCCAATGTAATCTTAGATACTAATTTAAATTAGCAGCTTGATTCATTGATATACTTCTTGGTCTTATCTCTAAAATCCATCATCATCACCAAACACTGCACACCATTCGACTCGAAAACAACGTGATTTCTTCCGGCATCCTGTGTGGGGTCATAGGGTACCCCCTGAGACCCTGACCTGTAGAAGTGGTTTGAAGATGGATAGATAAAATGATTGCAATTAGTGACTGTTGGGTAAAACAACATCACACAGCTGTCCTATCAATAAGCCATATAGCTTTACAATAGCTTTCAGATGCATACTGTATAAAATCCACATAATAACTTATGTAGCTAATAAAATGTATGTTATTGTCTAACATAACAGTAAAGCTAATAGTTCTCCTACTCTAAATAGAACATTTGCATTTTCATTCAAACACTGTGTAAGATATAAGGTAATACATATAATAATGTTTTTTTTTACATTATTAGGGAATAATTTTTACCATGCCATAGTTTTTGTTGTATATTGGACTAGTATCTACCTAGGTGCAATTACCAAACCTTAAAAGCAGGTGAAAAAGTGAGTGAAAGACGCTATCGTAAAGCAGTGGTAAATGAAAATACAAAACCGAGACATTTTGCGTTTGAACGCATTCCTCCATTAGTGTGTGGAAATTAAATGGGGACATTAATTAGTGAGCCTTTTCCTGCCTAATTCTTTACTTAACATTTTTCAGCCATTATAGATGTCTTTTGATGTCATTAGATAAGGTGCGAGAGGAAGTATTTTAAAGCCACAGTTTTGCAATTTTCAGGCGTTCTGCGTAATGCAACACCCCATGCGACGCACTTAATATTCTGCTCAGCGCGACTTATAAGCGTAATTTGATATGGGCAGCTATGAGGTGCGTCGACGCCCCTGTTCTCCCCGCAAGTTCACAGGGTGCTACAAGATGCGCCGGTGCTCTGGCCGTGGGCAGCGGTTCAAAAAAAATAATGCGTTGCTAGCTAATTAAAAATGCGTCTGAAGGCCCTGATCCCTCGCAGGGAGCCAATGAGCTTGGAATTCCGCACACATGTGCAGATGTGGTCGGAAGAGTCAGAAGTTGTACTTGATGCGAAATTACAAAGGCGGGACTTAAGGGGCCTGCATCTTCAAACGTCTCTAATACCTCGTGAGACATTTTGTGAAAAATAGGGCATATTTTTGTAATTAGCATACTGCTCGACTAAAGCTGAAACTTATTTTTCAGATCTTACCGGCCTGGCGTTTAAATCAATTGGTAAACCCTGCGAGCTTCCTTTGCTCCTCGCTTCGGTAACATGAAGCCGCTGGAACATGCTGAGACATGGCGGATATCAAATCAAGGACGTTTGGCTTCTTTCTCTTATTTCAGGGAGCCATTCTGATGTCCCGTGCCATGTTACATATCAGATATCATTTGCATTAAATATGTCACTGCGAGCATAGTTTAGGTTCGTATTAAGTATATCTGATATTTTGGACTGAACTGTGCATTTATGTAAAAGTCATAGTGCCGCTATCTTATAAGAACATCTGTTACCTTTGCATAAATATGATTAAAAATCTGTATTATTCTGGCATTTTTCTTGAAAATGACATTAACAGTAACTATTAAATCTCTTTACCTCAATATTCCATAATATATAACACCTGAAAATTGCCTCTAGCTATCCCAAACTGTCCTGTTCTGAAGCTGGATACACAATATCTGTATCACTTGAAAATTCTGCTATTTTTTACACATTAAATTAATTAATAAATCAACACTATAATAAAAGAGTTACATGCCTTTTTTCCCCAGGTCAGGTATTATATAAATTCTATTCACATTCAACTCCTATATTTATTAATTACAGACAAGAAAATAACCACTTAGCCAAAGGGAGAAGAGTTTTTTTTCTCTCTCGAAATCTTCCCTATCACTTTCTTGTTTCTGCTTGACAGAGTTGACAGTAGCATCTCATTACCATGGAAATATAGGGTTTGAAGTAATTATGCTGCGGAAATGAATAGGAAATATATCTTTGTGATGGCCTCTAACTGACAAGGTAAAACACTCGCCTCAGTTCCTTTTGTGATCGGTAACTAACTGGCTATGAATATCATAATATATGGGTTTGTTTGAATCCTGTTATTTTAGTGTGAAAGATCTATTCTTTCAATATAGTCAATTACACCCCCCCTCCCCCCCATTTGTCTCTGTGGAGGCTGGGGATGTAAAGGTGCTGTAGTTAAGTTTGTTTCTGTCTTGCTGCGCCCAATTCTGTGGCTCTGATGAAGGTGACGTGTGGTAATGCACATCCAAACGCTAGCTGATAGCACTAACAAATGACAGAACTATTAAGTATTACTAAGTATTTCAGTGCCTGTTGAAGTTCATTCATCAATTGTGAAAGTGAAAAAAAAATATTCAAAGTAAATATAAAAAGAAAACCAAAGATGTTTAATAATAAATAAATTAATAATATGTATGTGTAAAGTCACTTGGTCCTGGAAATATTTGACTAAATATAATTAACAAATAGCAGGTTTGAAAGTCATTGCACATATAGGATGCATACATTTTGACAAATGGATATAAACACGGATCATGGGGAGCTTTGGACAAACGGGCAGATTCTTCTAGGCATCATCCAATGAAACGAATTTTCTGCATGAAGAATTGAAGTTAAAACTAGAACACGCCTGGCAGCTAAAGCCAACAATTACTGTTCTGTTAAAGACAAACCTGAGTAACTAAGTAGAGCCAACCAAGCGGCATTAGAGGGAATGAATTTTACCCCAAAAACTGGTTTTTAGTAACCCCCCTTTTTTAAGTGGGAGTGACCTCTTTACCCATCTTTTCAAAGCCATCTAATGTATCGAAGATACCTGTCCACTGGTAATACACTTTATCTTTGTCCATTATTGACTGTAATTTAGTATTTCTTGTCTTTGCTAATAGGATACAGTTAGTCACTAATGGTAGTACACACCCTCATAGTCTACCATCAGCAGTAGCCTTTTCTGTGGAAAAAATACATAAAATTGCCTTAAAATACATAGATTAGTGGTAGGATAAAGCACCTTATTACATGTTATTTGTTGCTGAAAATTCCTTGCATGGATGACCCCAATTTGCCTGAGCTGGCTCTTTCCCTGCAGTGCCTTGTGTTATAGGAGTGCATGTGTTTTTTTCACCCTTTCTCGCACTGCATAGCCATACAATTGAACTATCCAGAGAATGTGTTGACGGATTTAATAACGTCCAATTTCAAGACTCTTCACATCCATTAGTGCCAATTACCTTACCTGAGTTTGCATTAGTGTTAATATGACGTTCTTCCAGATGGGGGATAATGAAAATAATACAACGGTTGCGATCTGAAATGTTGGATCAATTTTCGGGATTCTTCGCAAAATAGGAATCAGAATGTTTCATTTGGCACGTCCTGCCGATCATTTAAAAATGCCAGAACAAAGAAGACGTGTTGTTTGTAAGCGGAAGTCAAGACGCTCGGCTAGCGTTATCTAGCTTTCGTAAATAGGTCTTAGCTCTCCTGAAATGATATTATGCTTTGAAGTTTTGCAAGTGTATTTCTCGGTCTGATTAAATCTTTTCAATGATTGTTGAAATTGTTACACATAATAAAGCTACTGTTTACAGGGCCAAGACCAATTCAAATTATCACACTTGTCCATAGGAAAAGCACACGTGTTGTTATACTATAGTTGTGTTACGAATGCTAAGTGATGAATACTGGGCAGTAGAACTCATCACATTTTTCGATGGCAAAATGGCTTAAATCATGAGTATACATATGTGAGATACTCTCCTAGGCTATGCCTCTGTTACTATTGCACATAATACCCTTTTTTATTTTGGGTACTGAAATTTTGATAGAATGGTCTGTTGGCACAAAGTGGAGAATATTTGTCTCCTAATAGTCTTCCCATGGAGTTGTAAAAACAAATTGGAGATATAAATCAGGAGACCATTTTTTCTGGCCTTAATCTCAAAAACGCAGTTATATTCCGCTGTTAATTTAAAATCCACAAGTGTTCCGTAAATCACTGAATTGAGCAGAGGCCTGTGCAGTGTTTCCACCAACACGGTGCTGAAGCTAGGACTTCTTCCCAAACTGGAACTAGTTCCGCACGTTTGTGCTGTAAAAATACTGGCCCTGGGCCAGAAAAACAGCTCCGGCGTAGCACCACAGATAAGCCCGTCTCAGAATTTGGAATTGTAACATCAGAAAAAGTACGGCAGGCTATTGCATCCAAAGCTTCCACATACCCAGAAAATTCAATCTATAACCATTATATCACTGGTGCCGGCAGGGAAACAACTTGCGAGCTTATTAGCAGGATAAAGTTACATCTTTTTTATACTGTGGAAAATGAAATATAGATTTAATGGCCAGATTAAATAATAAATTATAAACCTGCTGCAGTCCAATAAATAAAATAATGGGGTGTTTGAGTGATGACGAGATCAGCGGACAGCAAAGATCAGTCATTAGGAGACTCTTTTATTGAGCGATCCTTATAAGGACAGTGGTAAAAAAGATAAAAATCAAATCCAAAAAAACGAAATTCATATGACCCGTTATGTTACTTTCACTTCCGCCTATATAGCATTTCCTTTCCGTACTTTTTTGAAATCGGAGGAAATGCGGGCAGGTTATCAAAAGGCACCCAAAGAGACCCAGCCCAGTACTGGCACCAGCACTGGCTACTTGTTGGTGGAAATGAGGGATTAATCTTGTACATTATTTTTAATTTAGACATGCCACCAAACTGAAAGATGCAGGAATACTACAGAGTACCCATATCCTTCGTTTGCATCATTCAGGGAGTACACATTTTTCTTTCACAAGCATACTATAAAAATTTAGGTATTCAATGTATTGTTTTAATAAACTGTATTTAGTTTTTTTTTGTTGGATTAAAAAATGCTTAGAGGCAGCTTTCTTCCTGACACGAGGCACTCACCAATCATTCATGTGGAAAGAATTAGAATGCAGAAAACTACCGTAAACTCACAAAGGCAAGGAATAGACCCGCTATCCTCGTGATACTTGTATGAAGCACAGCACTGTTCAGCGAGTCAGCCTTTTGAGCTAGCTTAATGTGGGGGAACTCTTAAAAGCCAAAGTCAATGGAGACAGAGCCTTGGGAAATGCATTTGCAGTAAGGGGCTCTCGGCCCTCATCGGAAGTCTTTGTGAGCAAGGGCGTGTTTGATGCTCTCCTGCTTCTTGTCAAGCAGTTTTTATGGTGTCATTAAACTGCGTCTCTTCACATTAGGTACGCTGCTTATTTTTAGCAAAGAGTCAGGAACTGTACTCCAGGCTTTCGAATGACCTTCCCTTCAGTAGTCTTCAGAATTGCCCTTTATTGGTGATGTTTGCCCACTTCTTTAATCCTTCCCTGACTCACCTGCACGCCATTACAATAGGTAACAACAGTTGCTAAAGCATTAGCATGTGCTCTACCAGCGAAAACACATATCTAGCATGTGCAGCTAGATGGCTTTATATATGACATTTTGCTTTAGGTTACAGCATAGCTCAGGCACCACAATATTAATGCTTTTACAGTTTAACCAAGGCATGCAACACCTACATCGTAATATACACTGTCCAGAGCACCTTGTGCTCTGAGCTGCTTGTGGTACTGCCCCCAACGACCCTGACCAGGATAGAAGATGGTTGGATGGATTTCCTTTGGTAGAGTTACTAGTTGCTGGGATTTATTTTTGTAATGCGGTTCAGCAGCAACCAAGAGATGGAAAGAGGGTCATCTGATCTTATCTTATCCTATCCTATCCTATCTTACGTAATCTTATCTTATCTTGCCTCATCTTAGATGCTCTTGCTTTTTTAACAGGTTTTTACCACAGTGGTGTCTTCTCAGGTTTCGTTTTTTTTTCAAGGGGCGAGCCGTTTTCCAAAGATGAACAAAAGTTGTGAGCAACAAGCTGTGAAAGATACGACAGGACTTTCCTTCCCATCTTCTGTCTGCATATGCTGGTCAGGTTCATGTCCTGGCCTGGGGCTGATCCCAGCCAGCACAGGGCTCCAGGCCAGGGTACACCCTGGGTGGCATGCCAGACCATCACAAGGCAACATACACACATACAATATGGGCAATTTAGAGACACAAAACAGCCTAATTGCAAGCCTGTGGACTGTGGGAGAAAACCCACTCAACGCGGGAAAAACACGAAAATCTGCACACATCCCCAACAGAGGCACGAGTCAAACCCCCAACCTCGGATGTGTGAAATGACAGCGTTACCACTGAGTCACCAAGCCGGGGTCTTACTTATTTTGGTCCTTCAATTCCTATGCATGAGTCTAATTTCAATTACCACCTTTATAATTAGCTGTTTCTCAAGTACCATTCAATACAATGGGAAAAGAAATTATTGTAATTAGGTAAAAGTGATTACAGCTTCAAATCTCACCACACGTTTCTGAATAAATTTAATGCAAAACCTTGAAGACAGTGCAACTGTAACGCTGTTCCTACGCATGGACAATTTAAAATGCCTTTTTATATTACCCATTCCAATATGTTAGGCCTAAACGATTTCTATATAAATTATACAAATCTATTGCTGCATATTTGAATGTAAATATTTTAATGAAAGGGTTTATATAACTGAGGATATATTTGTGAAAGGTTAAAAAAACATGAAAAATGTACTACTTAGTGTTATGATTCTCATTTGTGTTGTATTAATATACTATGTCTAATAGTAGTATCTGAATTAAAATAAAAGAAAATTAGTCTTCGCCCAATTAAATAATAGACTACACACATTTTTAATATTTTAAGAGTTAAATTTATTACTTTGCCATTTTACCCCACCTCTGGTTGAATAATTGGGGGCATTCAAATGTGTCATTCTAGCTAAGCAAAAGATTCACGTGTCGAGTTTACGTGTGTAGTCTAAAATGTTAACAAATTCACATGCTCGAAAAATGTTAGCGCGACAGAGATATTAGCTACATGTCAAATGGAGATGGCGATGTGATTATAATCAAATAATGCTGCCGGACGTCAGAAGCATTAAGGCAGGTTTCCCAACCTGGTCCCCAGGGACCCACAGACGGTCCACATTTCTGCTCCCTCCCAGCAACAACATGTAGTGTCCAGATTGGGAAACACTGCATTAAGGCCTTACAAATGGTGTGTGTGTGTGTGTGTGTGTGTGTGTAAAAACATACATGTCAGTGGTAAGACATTTCCAAGCACGGTACGCTGTGCTTCTCAGGTGGAATAAGCCCCACAAGTATGTATTGAACGGATAATAACTGTTGGTTGACAGCAATCTGGGATATAAACGTCTGCGTCCTCCAGTGGTCTGGATAATCATTGTCTTACTTGATGTTCAGGGGCCTGTGGACCCACGGCATGTGACCGAATTTGGGTGGTAAACAAATTAGATGGCTGATGTGGGCCCAGGACTCATCTATGGGCCTAAGCTTCATTTTTTTTTCTTTCCTGCAGGAGATGTTTCTCTGGCACGTCAGGAAGAACAGAACCCAGTCCAAGTCACTGTGTCGCAAGACCTACTTGAAGAAAATATCGGCAAAAAAATCGTTTCTTTCCGAGTAGGCTTTCTGCGACACATTAATGATCCTCCAATAATATTTGCTCAAAGGTTTGCATGTTTCTTAGAAGCGAGTTTGAAGAGCAAATAAAAACTGTAATTAGATAAATATACTTATTAAAACCAAAATCAATTGCTGTCACTAGGGTTTAGAAGTGTACAGATGGTTTTTTTCCCCTCGCAAAGCAACAAGTGGCTTAAGTAGGACAATCTGAAGAGGAGCTCAGGAAGGCTGCCAGTTACAGGAAGTGACCACCATAGAGGTAGCTGACCAAATCAAAGGCAATATGGTTTGGGTAATTACATAACCATGGTGGAATACACATGAATTTCCCTGAGAGGTGACCATGTAACTTCATACTCCATTTACCTTCAAATAGCCGAAACATCTGACAGCCACTGTAGACCAAGCCAACTATAAAGTCATAATAGTAGGTAAAACACCCTCGTTATAAAATCATCTCTCCAGCACATTAGCCCCACACGTGTACTTTTAATTTTTGAAATGTATATGTGGAATAAATGCTGTATGTATCACACGCAGCATAAGAATCACAATATGCTTTACTATGTATGTTTTACTATAATTTTACATTATACATGCAACCCCGTTTCCAAAAAGGTTGGAAGATGTAAATCAAAGCATAATGCAATGAGTTACAAATCATACAAAGCCATATTTCATTGAAAACAGCACAAAGACAACATATCAAATGTTGAATTTGAATTTGATGCCAGCAACACATTTAAAAAAAGTTGGGACAGGGGCAACAAAGGACTGGAAAACGTGTGCAATGCTAAAGCAAACCACCTGCTTATATATCTCACAGCTTAAATTTTGTCTTTGATCTATTTTCAATTAAATATGGGTTTATGTGGTTTGCAAATCATCGCATTCTATTTTACTCAGGACCCCAATTTTTTTTGGAAACAGAGTTGTAGTAATTTACCTTTTATATAATGCAGAATATTATATACACAGTCTGTGTATACAACACAGTATGTGTTGGTTCTGCATCGAAGGATTCAAACAACCACTGATCGGAAATGTTAAAAAAAAAAAATAAACACATAAAATAAAACATCCAGAAATTGCCAAAAAGCAAAATTCGGAATTTGCCATGCGCTGGTACTGGTGCAGCAGCAGTTAACAATAACAGTTAACAATAGTACAAAAGACAATAATCAGCATGTAATATTATGCAAAATTGTATACAAGTACAATAGGCAGCAATAATAACAGTGAGGCCTTATTTCCTGGTGCACAGCTTCGTTCAAGCAGTGTGAGAGCTCAACAGCTAGACAGCGCACTATTAATGATCTATTAAACAATCTTGTTCCATCCATCCATCCTTTGGTCAACCATTTATTTAGTAGAGGGGGCATCCAAAGGAAGTATAGGGCACAGGGCAGGGGTGCACCCTGAGTGAGATACTCATCCATGACAGGGGGTCCGAACTAACAGAGATGCCACTTTGCCTAACTGCATGCTGCTGGATTGATTTAGGAACTTTACCCACAGAGAGGAAAGGCACAACTCAACCCCAGAGCTGTGTGCCAGTGATGCTACCCACCCAGTTACCCTGTACTATTGGTGCAGTCTGTTTTACTTTTCACAAAGTATACAGTAATACTGAGGGATTGACTGGGGGTGAATGCGAACGTCACTTAAAAGGCACTCCAGCTGCACACCTACAAGAGCTAAAAGTCAACCTTCATATCACCAATGGTGGATATTAACTGGTCGCGGCGATATTAACGCGACATGGCTTATTTCTCAAGCGAATCCATGTCGCTCCAAAAGGGACATGCTATCCATTACGGCTTTCTCTCTCGTTCATATCAATTTAGCGTCTCTTGTTTTAGGCAGACAACAGTCGTTTGACCTTCTTGCAGCTATCTTCCCTGAACAAACTCAGCGCCACATTCCCAGAAAATGTGGCTTGGCACGACCATTACTGGCTCAGCTGCAGACAAAATCTTCAAGCCACGGACCAATCATTTGGAACCCCCCCCTCCCCTCAATTTAATGGATTTTATTTACAGATCATAAAATGTAACTCCAAACATATTTCTGCTCAGAAAATTGCAACTGACTATTTTCCCCTCATCTAGATCCTATACCTAGAATTTGGCTTTGATCTATAAGTTTGGATGTGACTAGGGCCCCAGTCTGCTAAACATAGTAAAGCCAACAAGCGTGCATTCAATAGGAACCTGATCAGCTGCCTAGCCCTGCCATGAAAGCGCTATGATTTCTGATTATCTCTCCCTCCTTTTCGATTTATTTATTCATCTTTATCCACAAAGCAACAACAGCTGCTTCCTCACAGCTGGTAAGCAGAAGATGCTCCTCTCCAAGATCACCGTCGAAATGTTTCCCAGCAAGCCTTGTGACATTTTAAAATGGGGCCCCGTTCAGGAAATGCGGCAACAGTTTGCATTGCTTCTTGTGACTCTGAGTGATCCTCGTGAGAATAGTGCAGGGGGATCTGGGGTTTTGTAAGTGGAATATGTACTGTCTGTGGGGCTCCCTCTGGTGTCCCAGCCTGGGTTCTCAGCCTTGCTAAACAAGGCGTGCGCTGAATCCCCACTGTGCCTGCACATTAACCCCCAGCTGGGAGAAAGGTGAGGCGAGGTCTCCACTAATGTGCCCCCGTCAACCAAACATGACCACGGAACGCCTGATGGAACTGATTAATGTTAAACTAATCATTTGCCACTTCCACTCCCAGTAGCATGCAATGGAAATTCCTACATAGAAGGATGATGCATTCCTTGGACGAGATGATACTGAGTACCACCATAGCTATCTACAAGCTGCTCAGTGTTACGAAGAATGTTTACAAATCTGAAGGCATCACCTGGTTTTGTAAATATACCTAATAGATTAATTATTTTTTTGCTTTCTTTGTATGTAATAGATTTTATTTCTTTACCTTATCTGCCACTTAAATTCAAGTTTTACTGGGGCCATTTTTTTATTTAAATGGCTGAACCCAGAGAGATATGTGCACAGAAAATGCGTTCAGCCTCATATTTATTTATTTATGTCAGATTGAGTGCTTGCATCGATACTTCGGAAAAGTCAGCGTAGTTTTTTTTAATGAGTTCTCTACTTAGTCCTGACATATCCCTTAGATAGTCATCGGGGAAATGCTACGGGGTGTTAACAGTGCAATCATGCGCAAAAACGTTAAAATTTGAATATGTATGACCAAAAGCGAACAGTTGCTGTCACTAAACACTGGTCTTATCTGCCCTTTAGAAAGGGCTTTTTCTGGGAACCGAGGACAGGGAGTCTGGGCCACACTCTGGCATCTGCAGAACCAACAGGGGTCAAAAATCCCTACTCGGAATTATTTAGCGTAAAACCTTTCAACCCTTTTGTCTTCCGCCACCGCAGCCGACTTACGGAGTCGGCTGAAGGCAGATGCCACTGCACGCTGGCTACGGACCAGGCTGGCAGAGAGCTGGCACCGTCGATAATCTCTAATCTACAGATTTATTCTCCCGTATCTGCAAATGGACCAATCTGTGAGTATTTCAGAACACATTTATCCGCAATATGTCATTAAGGCTTGAGGAAGACAGAATTGCAGATGGCCACATAATATACAATCACTCAGACAAGGCAGCTGATTTTTTTCTTTTTTTTTGGGACTGCTCTCCGCCTCCTGGAGGTTCACCTCTGAGAAGTGTCAGCCGCAAGCCCCTGCCAACCTCATTTGTTCCTGGAGGGGGGTTGTGGGTAAAAGGAACAACGTCGTCACAGCAACTAGCATACGAGGAGGTTACCTGGGTGTTTGTCAACAAGACAAAACAAATATGATTTAAAACTTGTGCGGGGAACAATAGTCAAAGGTAATCAAATTTGTCGACAATTAAAGCAAACATAAAAATTCAACAGTAAAGCTACCATTTAGAATCACTAAGCATTTTCCCGACATAAATTTTGAACAAGACAGATCTGAATCTTGCATGATGAAGACATAATGTGTCATAATAATTAGGAGCAGAGACAAAAGAACATCTGATCAGCATGCAAATTTATGCGGCTCCAGTGTTTCAGATAAAGCAGATTTCTACCTCTTTTTCCCCCAATTCATCTTCATTGCTAATCATTTGAGGGCTGCCAAATGTTCACTGACACTAATGTATTACAGGTCAAGAGAGGCAGGTCCTCACCTATTACCCCCAAAACAATGTGCTTCCATCCAGTCCCCACTTCAGCCCTCGAAGCAATTATTGCCAGATGCAATCGCAAGCCTTGAATAGGAGCGACTGGGGCTTGTTTGTGGTTTGGATTCATTAAAAAGGAGGGCGAAGAAAGGAATAAATTACTTAATTGCATGAAAAAAAATGCCAGCCAAGAGATGGGCAGTGTATGGCCCGCTGAGTGAATGAGAGCTGGGCCACTCCTGGAATGGAGGATTATGGGATAGCTAAAGTACAGCCATACACAACACTTGGGTGTCCTCCAAAACAGACGGCTTCGCATACCTTCCATACTTGCCTTTGTCAGCTGGCCCTTCGCTATTGTCCCCGTCCACTTTGATCAAAAGTTCACTAAGGACAAGCAAGGAATAACAAAAGATATGTTGTGCCTTTGGAATTGATTCAAATATTTCTCTGTTTGTATTTATATCCACAAGGCGGACCCAGTGAAGAAAAGTCCATACTGTATACAACAAGCAGCAGAGTGACAGTGAAGCTGTGCATGTTTATTTTAATTATCTTCTAATGGGGTCATCTTCAGATATAACGCAGGGCGACATTTTTGAATAGCAACATTGTGCAACTTCCTGTCAAATTTGTTGCATCAATAAAATATAGTAGGGAAAAGTTGTTATTTTATGGGTCCTGCAGTCCATCCCTAGATTTATTTATTTTTTGAAAGAGCAGAAACGTTACTGCAGTGTTAAGCCCACACTATATAGAGAAACAATTATATAGTCCTCCATGTAGCTTGTTTGAATCCATTAAAAAGTAGGCTTTAATGGTATTATAAATAAATATTTGCCAGAGATGGGCAACATTTAAATACATGGATTTTATTTCATTGAAAAAGTTTATATTAATAAATGGATAGTACAATCTGTACTTAATAATGCTACCTTGCTGAAATATAGTAAATCACATCATTGAGAGCTCAATCAGAAGGCAGAGACCGTGTATATGTATATATAATGAGGTCCATCAGATTAGGTAATCTGTAAAAACAAGTTGTCTGAAATACATATGAATTAAGGCCTTTAATGAAAACCAGAAATTACGATGGTTTGAAAACACTACGTAAGCGAACCATATTTGTTTTATTTTGATCAGTGTACTGCCAAATAAATGATTCATGAAGTCCATGTAAATACTGTTTTTTCAAACACATCTGAAATCTTAATCTGATAGCTATTCCTGTTTGGAAGCGTTATTATTGTTATCGATCATTAAATTATCATTAATTATCGACGATTCAAATGATTACTGAAGATTCAATGTGAGAGGAGTAGTAACATACTCTGTTGATTGGATTTAATCAATATTTCAGAGACATTTATGCTTGTAGATAAATAGCATGCATAAAATGCATACCTGTTTATGTGGCACTTCTGAATTCTGCTTTCCTTATCCACCCGCCTACCTAAAAGTAATTAAAGCCGCCTGTGACCTGCACTTCTGCCAAGTCTATTTTCCCGTGTGCTTGAGAACAGAATTAGCTTCATTTGACTGAATACCAGCCATACACCGTGATCGCTGTATACCTGAAAGTTCGTATGATTCAAGTTTCAATAGCACTACAAATGTGGGAATAGAGAGGGGGGGAAAAACAGTGTGAGAAAAACTCAGGAAAGGAAATAATGAATATGACAGCCGAATCTTGAGCACATGGCATGAGAAGAGAGGTATAATACGATCCATAGATTATAGGTTAAGAATAGAGGACTCAACACATACAGTACCTGATATTGTACAGCGTTGGACACATCCAGAGCCCTTGTGAACACATTGTAAACTACATCCCTTATCCAATTCATTTTCCTTCCCTCGGCCACTTATCCACCACTCCTGGTAAACACTGGAGAGTACTCAGATACGCAAATCTACAGAAGATGAAAAATGGCCTGCTCTGGCAGAAAGCTTTTCCATAGAGTGAGGGAGAAGAATAGGGCCCGTCTGCAGAACACTGGCTCAATAGGCGAGCATGGGGGCCAGACAAGGCGAGAAGATGTAAGGTGGCTTGGAGGGCACACAGGGCAAGCTTGGAAAGATGTTCTCAAGAGCTTATATGTCTCTTACTGTGCCATCCATGGGTCCACAGGCTGATTTACATGTGTTTTGCCAAGTTGCTCCATTTTTTCCCCCCTTTGTTTCCCCATCCGCACCAAACCTGTGACCCCCCAATCTGAGGCTTTGTGGGCCTCTGCCACCGTTTCACACATAGCAACGCTGGAGACAAATTGATCAATCCTGCATGAAGGCGTCGAGGACATTAAGTGGCAGTAATTGTGAATCTTGAACGCGAAAAATAAAGCTATTGTGTGGCTGGAGAGGATGCTGGATAGGGGGAGAAAACTAATAAATTAGATGTTTAGTATTCCACTTATTTGAAAATGGTTTACACAAGGCTACTTTGCCTTTGGAGACAATGCTAAGAGAGCACTTACATACCTAATAGATATATTTATACATCTCTACACACTTCCTTACCCATATACTGACCCGAGGGCCCAGAATGGGCCATTTAAAAAGCATTATTTAAATGCAACTCCACCCATTTCAATTAGATGAATAGTGACACATTTCACAAGATACTTGTAATTGCTATAGGGAGTTCTTATATACATTTCAGAGGTGACATAATGTGTATGCAAAATATACAGTATGTTACTGGAAATTACATTTACATTTAGACTGATAGAGTTCTTAATCTAAGCATTAAAGCTTTAATACTTTCTTACTTAAAGGTTCAGAAACATGGCTGTCACTACCTTTTTTCCCTAATATGCTGTCATCCTAAACACAGAGCTGCAAAAATAAATAAACAATATTGATAAAACTTATATCATATATATCCAGAGAGCATGTAAAAGTGTTAAGCAAAGTTAAGTAAAGTGGACGATATACTAAATATACAAAAGTAAGAGAGCACCGCAATACAAATATTCCCTCCAATAAGGATGTGGGTATCTTATTTATTCTTTTATAAAAAGCTTGAATTAAATTTCTTTTTTTTAATGCAGGATAAATACAAAATCCCTCAATCCCATTATCTGACAGCAAGAGGAATTCTGCCTCAGTTATTCAAAACTGAGAAAGCATTTCTTTGGGTTTATTCAGTGTGTCTGGCATATACTGCAACAACTTCTCAGCGACTCCAACCAGTCGGTGAAATTATAAGTAATGCACCAGCATTTTCTGTAGAATTTTGGGTAATAGTGTGGATATGTCCATTGAGACAAATTGCTGGCATCTATGATATCCAGCTACAGATAAAAAGTCTCTCAGCTTTGTTACAGGAAAATTGGATTTTAACTATATTACATGTGCCATTTGTAGATTTGCTTCATACTCTGGCCAGGTATATTAAATGTGTATGTAAAAACAACGTTTAGGATTGCATCTGAATAGTCCTGCTTTCTTCCACAGTTCAAACACATACATGTTGGGATGGTGTGGCATCCCATCCAGGATATACCTTATTTAATTCCTTTTGCTTTCTCTGACAGATGCAGGTCTCGTTGGATAGGCAGGTTTGGTAAATAGATGCATAATCAAATCAGTGAATTTTAACAGGGAGCTGGACACTGAGCCTTGCAGTACTGTATACCTGTATATATTTATACATCAGGGAGCTGGACACTGAGCCT
>JAODKN010000027.1:8009328-8021680 GCA_026774425.1 Petrocephalus zakoni
CATTATGAAATGAAATCATGTTTTGGAGACAAAAAAGTCAATATTTTCAGATCTGTCAGGTGTTCTAATAATTTTGGTCACCACTTTATATATGCAGTACAGCCAAATGACATTAGTAGTGCAGAGAGCATGCATTACAATGCCGTTTACACCAATATTCAGACACGTTAATGCCAGCATTTTCAGTCAGTAAAACTAACACACATACTAGTAAAGAAAAATCAATAATATGAACAAAAAAGGCTTTTAGCTCGCTTTACTCATGCAGTGGTCTAAATTTCTCTTGCATGCTTTATGCCAAAGGGGAGGAAAGTGTTTATTGATTTTTTTCCTTAGTTGAATCAAAGCCGGTACATGAGAAGATTGACCCTCGTTATTTACGGTAATAAAGAGTCAATATGAGAAGACATGCTGACGTCTTGATGTTACTCTGTTAAGAAAACAACTAATTTGTATACTTCAGTTTATATTGGATATTTCCTGTGTCTTGTCCAGTGATTTGCGAGACTAAAATGTTAAGATGCAATTTATGTGCGATAGTTACTTTCTTTTATATATGTATATAAAACTTAATTAAATCTTTCTGGGTAAATATACTCTTAGATTTGTTAAGCTATGATAAAGTAATGCTCAAACTAGTTTTTTGAGTTTATCAAAAGTGAATTATATTATATCATATTATTATTTTTTTCTATCCACTGTAGTTCATAGAAGGAGAAGTGTTTATTACACATGTTGTGTTGTGAACTACAAACCATCTAGACAGGCCAGTACACAAGTAACTTTCAGACTGGCAACAGTGTCTCTTACTTCTCCCCTTTCAGACTTAAGTATATATTATTATTTTGCACAATACGAAACGCTTTTATGAGTTTTCGGCCTTTTGGCACAATGTGCCAATTGTACGATGGCTTAAAAGCGATTACGATGTGCAAAAGTATATTAGAATTATCAATAATCATCCATTGTATGACAGAACAACATACAGCAATGTGATGCCCTACTATCCTTTGTAACTAGTGCTTTGTGTGAGAAAAGAGTTCTTATCTTCCAGCTTCTCTTCACTATTTCCATTCCCATTATGGTAAATATTGAAGGTGAGGCACAATAAAAAGCACTGATATTAATAAAGGTGTAAAACACAGTCATATAACAGAAACATGGTTCTTCCTTTGATAAGCTGCCATTATATCTGTGACAGAGCCTTTGTGTGTGATAATGAGAGTTCCTTTATCAGGCTAGTAAGAATACATCTCATCTGGGGAGACTGCAAGAATAATTGTTCTTTATGTAACACTCAACATCAAATCAAATACACACACACACACACACACACACACACACACTCACGTCGACATGAGGACTGTAGACGTGCATGTTTCCAAGTGTAAATGTTGACATTTTGATGGTGAGGATGCACTCAGGAACACAGTATTCAAGTGAGCCCAAAGGGTTTTTTTTTTTGCATTTGTGGCAGATAATTTATAAGAAGGTCATTTTGGCTCATAATAAAACCTTCAACTCACTTTTTTTAATATGCTTGTAGTCTGGTTCATCGTTTCGTATCTGTCAGACAGTTAATTTACCATGATACAATATCTGTTCATTTATTTGTCTGTTTTTGGTTTCAAGTTTTTTTTCCCTGCTAGGAAGCTACTTACTGATTTAAGAATGTTAGAATTTCAGGTGTTCAGCTGTTGTAAAATTTTATGACCTGTGTTTATTTGTGTGCCAACCTATGCAAATAATTTATATGAATATTTATTCACAACTACATTGTGCCATTTATCAGATTATATTTTCTTGTAGCGTCTGTAAATAACCTTTATTAAACTAAACATTAAATTAAAATATGAAATATTTCATATTATTGATCATTTTAGTTATTAAGTTATGCTGGTTGGATACCAAAATTCAGCTGCTGTAATGGTAAATTTTACATATTTATATTCTGTGTTAAGAGGAAAGTGTACTATTGTGTAAATGTCTGAAAGCACAAAGCAAAAAAATTGACTTATTTTGGATTGGAAATTGTTAAAGTGATGTCTTCCTTTTGTCATCACATCTCAACTAAAATGTCTTTTAAAACACTTAGCTAACCTTTTAAAACCCGAATATAAAACTGTTAATACAACCTTAATATATATTTTAAATACTTTTTTCTGTTAAGACATTTCTGGCTGATTAATTGCAGCAATCTGTTCAAAGTGCAAAGATGAATACTTGAATTTAAAAACATTCAAAGACTTTTCTGGATATGAAGGTGAGATGTAGCATTCAAATGAGGAGTTCTTTAATGAACTGCACAAAACACTGTCTAAGCTGTGAAATGTCATTAGGCATAAAAATATTATGCCAGGATTGCAATTTACAGTAGAAAAGTAGAGACTGGTTAACTTGTATCTTAACAAAACCAAGACTCTACATACCGCCAGGCCTTTTACCATTCATATCTTTTGGGAGAACCTCTTTCATGCGTCATAAACCAGTTAGATCTTTCAAAATTCCAAGGAACTCCTCATGTTCCATAAGTGACCATGAAAAGGAGTGAGCCGTGGCAGAGTACAAGTACCCTTAATCATGTTAATGATAATCACCCGCACAGTCATGTGTACAAATCCATAGAAAATGTTCCTAAAAAATAATTTGCATAAAACAGGGCTTGACCCTGGTGGCCCCCCAACATATGAAGGTTTTTGTTTAGGCCTTTTGTGTTGTATATCATACTGTTTCTGTTTAAGCATAATAGGTCTTACTGTTTACTGGCTATTGTAAAGTTCCACGAAAGAATCCTTAGAAACGAGCCAAAATTTAAAAATCAGTCACATTGAAAAAATGCAATCATTAACATTAGCCAAATAATAATAATAATAATAATAATAATAATAATAATAACTATCCTAATAATAATAATAATAATAATGATTATGGATTTGTTGAATTGCAAGGTTCTGACTTTTTTATTGATTCTGGTGCTTTGTCAGCTGACAAAGTAAAATCTGCAAACTGGACTCAGGTACAAGTTTGCCAGAACCTGCCAGAACCTGCAGCATCTGCACCCACACTAGGCTCGTAGGCACCTAATTTGACTGTCGATAATAAAATCTGTTAGCAAGGAGATATAATTGTACTATTTACTGCAAGAAAATTATTTTAGTAAGCAGCTCCCTAATGTCCTACCAATAAACCTGGCATCAGTTACAAACAAACTGCACGAACTGTAACTCTAATTACATAGTACACTTTTCATGCATCAATTACATATAACACATGACGTCAATTACATATTACAGGATTCTTACATTTTCTTAAAGAAGGATGATTTTGCCTAGTGTTAATGTTTCATGTCTCAAAATAAGATTAAGTCTTATGTATACTCTACATCCTTTTTATTTAATAGAACTGTTTCAGTCCAATAATAAAAATAACATTTGCTAGTATGTCATGATTTGAGGCTGATGTATCGGCTCACCTTGAACACCGAGCTTAATGGAAAAGCCTTTAAACAGAAAGGCCGTGACACTCTGAGCTAGTTCCTGGGCACACGCTGGGCTGCTAGGATGCTGAAAAGCATCATGCTTTCAAAGTGCAGCACATAGGAATCCTCCCGTCGATGGTCTTGGCCGTCAGAAGGGTGGAATTTTCACAGAGCTAAGAAATCTTAACAGAATACTAAATACAGATTTGAGGCAACAGAGCTCAACAAAATTAGGCTAAAATAACCACTTACTGAATCAAGGGTATAATATAGCTGCTGTCTTTTATAAAAAGATGTCTGTGTGTCTGTGTGTCTGTGTGTGTGTGTCTGTCTGTCTGTGTGTAGATTATGTTTTTATTACATTGTGGAGACCAAATGTCCCAATGTTGCATGGTCTGGGGACCGTTTTCAGGTCCCCTCAAACATCTGTGAATGCAATCAAAAAGCGAAAAATACCTACAGTCCTGTATTTTTTTTTTTTTTTGGTTACTTATGGTTAAGGTTAGGGCTGGGTAGGGGTTATGGTTTTCATGTTGGGTTTTCTCTATAGAAATGATGAGTCCTCACAAACATGCGTGTGTGTGTGTGTGTGTGTGTGTGTGTGTGTGTGGTGTACTTGTTTGGATGCATAAATCCAAATGGAGAGGGGGGGGGGAATGGGGAGATCTTGCGTCCTTGCCAGCACCTCTTATGTAGCATTTTTCTCCTTATATCACTGATGGGCAAAAGAGAGAAACAAATGACTGTCAGGAGCAACAACAGCACTCCTGCCACAAAGGAAGCGCACAATTATTACAATTATACTGTCCTTCATTAGCTCCCATGAATTTTCACATAATTGATGTTGTAGGTTGACACATCAGACATGAATATCCCAGTCAGTCTCCTCTAGTCTTTTGTTTGGGGGGGCATGATTTGCATTTCCTGTGCTTTTGGTAATGAAGACTTTGCACTATTCGTCCATTAGAAAAGAAAAAAAAAAAACAGCACAATAATCTGCAACTCGGTGCTTGTTTGAGGATTCTGACCCTCAGAAATGCCACTTTGCTTCACACATTAGCTACTTACAAAGAAAGAAAGCTAATGTATCATCTAATTGGGCGAGCCACCGCATCTGATTTCTCTCAATCAGACTATTAGTTCCGTAATTACCCATCTGCCTCGGGTGGAAAATGGCAAGGCGAACACCCAGCTAATAACATTCTCAAGAGCTCTCCAGTGCGACAAGATGAGCCTGATGTTGTGGGAGGCAGTCTCAAACTATTTCCGCACCGAGGTGAAAGCATAATGGAGATAGAGTTTGCCAACTTACCAAATTGAGTTTATTCAATTATTTACTTTAACACAGATTGTACCCCCCCCTTATTTTGTCAAGAACATTTCTGCATTAATAATGGCCTAATGGTAGGAGGCCAGTTCATCAAGGTCTGACGGAGATTGCTAGGAAAGTAACCATATTTCAGATCCGCCGATGGCCAGGCCGGCTTTGTTTTTACACACACATTGTCAATTAGGATGTAGCAGAACAGAAGTCATAATGGCAGCTATATGCCTAAGGGCAAGCAGATTAAAATATAACTGCCTATTAATAAAAAGGCAGGAAGCGCATTCAGACTGCGCTCATGTTTTTTTTTTTGTCAATGGATAGAAGTGAAATCATTAGAGCAAATGCAACAAGCAATCTTATTTTTCAGTGAAGAAGATCAGCAAACTGCAGAATTGCAGCAAAATAAATACAGTAAGAATGTATTTAATGACAACCCAGCTGAATGCATAATTTATTTCACTGCCCTGCCCATCTACATTTAATAGCTGGTTATTCAATTAGGGCAGTGGTGATTTGAATTCTTTCTTTGGGGAGCGCAGAGTGTAAAGCAGGGTACACTGTGGACGTAAGAAAAATATGCTGCACACAATGCTGTTTGATGATGTCAGTGCACTTACAAAATGAATTACATTAGGTAATAGTCATGTTACAAGCTACAAATACACATTTTTCCTTTTTTTCTTTAGGAATGACTAATGAGTCTGCCTTAGAAGAAGAAATTAAACGTATTAGCATTTCAATTTATAATATTCCCATAGGTCATACTAGGGTTAAGTACACTGTATGAAATGTATTTATTGAAATGCATCTGCTTGTTGCGGTACATATAATATAATACAGGCAGTCCCTAGGTTACGAATGAGATCTGTTCCATAAGTTTATCTTTAATTTGAATTTGTAGGTAAAATAATAATAATGGAAAAATAATAATGCAGTTCATAATAATAATAATTTGTAAATATTTACTAATGTAATTAATACTTTTATTGATCCCCATGGGGAAAATCTCTTCTCACCTCCCATGAGAACAAACTTGGCCGTGAAGGGCAGCCACCTTGTGTGGCACCTGGGGGTTAAGGGCCCTGCTCAGGGGCCCACAGACGTGCCGAGGCTAAGGTTGAACCGGTGACCTTTCGGACACAGGCACAGAGGCTTAACCATGCCTAGCGTTATACAATAATAATGAAAGTAACGATATACGGTGCTGTACAGCGCCTCTACCTCACAAACCTCTGAAGCCAATGCGATATTCTCATGAGTGTCACCACATAGCATATGCATTCGTTATCACAAACCACTGAATTTAACCCAAATTTCTAATATAATATGCTTTATGGGAGTCTGCTTGTCAGTCCAAGTTATTAGCGAGACTGAAATTCTTAGCCCAGGGACTATATCTTAAATTAAGATTCACATGCATAATTCACATGCATAAATCGAACAGCACAGATTGCAATGACCATAAATGTTGACCGTTACTCTACAGATAGTCAAGTTAAGTTATGTTCCGGAACTTTTTGGAAGCAATGGGACATTCTATGCAATTTGAAATATAGCTTGTCGGATCTATAGGAAAATAAGTAAAGCTGGTGCTACGCTTGGCTTCTCCGTCGGTATTCCCAAGATCCCGATTTCGCTCGTCTTCCCGACCCTGAGCAGTTCGCATGCGCTTCTCGGTGTTTGGATTGACTATTGCTACTGCAATGAGATCAATATTACCACAGCGAACCTACACACCTTACGCCTACATTAGCTACAACGCTCACCACGATAATTACAGCGGCAGCCTCAGTAGCACATTAGGGCAAAATCTCCGAATTCCAACTGATGCGGTGAAAATTCACAAAAAGATTATTATTTTTGTATGTAACTCAGATGACACCTTCCTATGAGACGTTGGCTTTTAAGTTACGCATCCTTAGCCTGACCTGTGTAAAAATTGTACATATCTTACCTTGCTCAAATAAGAACTTTTCTTGATATGTAAGACTGTGTATTAACAGCATTTATTATTGCCATATATGACATTAATGTATAGCTTATTAGAGCTCGGTGCAATACTTTATATATGAAACTGAGATAAATTGGTGCACTAAATTATTAATTACGTCTATATGTGCCAAAGACTTTTCATAATGTTAATGAAACCATTACCAGTTAATAGACATGTGACATTTCTGCCCCATTTGCTACCTATTAACAATCACAAATCAGATCTTGTTTGATGCAATCTCCTATCAAGGGACACACAAAGGCATTCGGTTGTCGATAATGATTTTTATCTTTTCCTTCCTTCTCGGACAGATATGGATTTTCTTATGAATGTCCGCGATAACACCAAAAAATAAATAAATAAAAAGCATAAAAGAGGAAAATTACTGTCCTGGTCCATCTGGTTCAAGCGACTTGTCTTCCTCAAATTTTTGCTTCGAAATAAGATGCTGCTGTAGGTTGTGAGACATTTACTTCATGGAAAGTAAGAAAAAGTTTATGCAAAGACACATTTGGATATTTTTCCCATTATTTTTCCACATTCCACTGAATGTGTCTTAACGTTAAAAGACGTAGGCTGTGGCTAGCTGCATTCTCCCCTTTCTCCCCTTTTTAACAATGGTCTTCATTGGTTTCAAAAACAATGTGATTTCTTTTATATTAACTATATATCCCTTCCTAATTAGCCACCTTAACAACAGACCGAATAACCTTTTACAGAACTCTGAACACTGCTGATTTTATTTAGGGATAATCCGAATAACTTTATTCAACATCACAGGCATATTATCTTTATACATGGAGGAATGTGATCTGAACAAATCTAGAAACCTCATTATAAATGTTGGACAATCTCATGTAGCCAAGGCACTAAAAGTTTTTTGTTCTGCCTTGATGTCTTTTAAGGTGGATTGACATTAAATATCCACTATTTGTATAGAATACTGCAGTAAGGTTTTGTTTATGTTCGAATTTTGTTCCTTGTAACATTACTTTAAAAGGCAAGAAATGATTCACGAAGCATTTAAACTATTAAACTGACCAAACGCACTAGTAATTAGACCATGTCAAACCCCTGCACATTAAATAAAACTAATTAAATGTACTTGAGGCATAAATGCCTCTTCTTACTTATACTTACTTACTTATGTTATTGTGCAAGATCTTATATGGCTGGATTCCTCCCATAAAAACAGGCAAGGCAGGTTGCAGAAGAATCCTTCCCATGCGTTCTTGATACAAAGTGGGTCACATGTAAACAGGCGAGGTGAGAGGCCTCACTTATGGTAGTGCTTCCAAAATTGCTGTGCATAATGTTGTTCTTGTTTGTTTATACAGGAACTGTTCTGTCTTGGGTGTTTGTAGCTCGGAAACACCTGGATTCAATGTTTGCCTTGAGCTGCAGTGGTGATGTAAGTTGTGTAACAGCATTGTTTTTATGTTAGCATTTTAAATACACACTTTAAACACGCAATTAAAGTGGAAAGAAGTGGAAAGAGGTAACAAGCCATACATTTATGTCGATTACTTAACAAACTGGAAATAAACAAATTATGAAATCTGTAGAATAGCTTACAGGCCTTCACTCACCACACAAGGCAGTGTTATGAGATTATGGGTTTCTTAAGTCACTCTGCCTAATGATCTGAATAATATCCCTGCAAGATTTGAGGCTCAAAAATATGGCCAAGAGATGCAACGCTTGCAGTGAACCAAGGGAATTCGTGCTGCAAGGGTCTGTGTAGAGTATGGTGAGGACTTTCTGCAAGGTCAGAGGGACAAAGACATGTGGGACACAGCTGGCATCCTCAAAATCTCCTTGTCTCTGTCCACTGCCAAAAGCATCAAGTAGTCATGTTGGAATTACTACCTGCTGGTGGTGCTAACCTAAGTATTTATGAAATCCGTGGAGAAACTGGTCACAGGAGATTTCTTTCTATGTAGATCTCCTGCATTTTCCATGCTGGATGAACACAGGACAGCATTACCTCCCTGGCTCTTCACACTACCATGAGAATGTGTAGGTAGGGGAAACTGAGACGTGCCTTTTGCTACAATGTCATTCATTCACTTTGATACCATCGTTCCAGGCAACTCAGGGAACCAAGCCTCAGTAACTCCATCTACAACTGGGTCCAGAACTTACAGACAGACACAGCCTAGGCAGTGTGAATTTTTAATAAAACCTGATGTCCTCTGAACATCAACAAAGGGACTGTCTAGGGCTCCTGCTCCTTCTTTACTCATGATCATGTGACCAAAAGCAGTAGGAGTCACATGACCACATTTGCTAATGACATCACAATATTTGATCTCATCATTAATATTAACGGTAGTGAGGTGGCAGAGCAGGTAGTGTGATGCCGCAAATAGCCACCCGTTTCAAATATTGCATGCTGTGATATTGAATTGTATGTTGTTACATTTCCATTCATCCATCTTCCATAAACTCTTCTCCAGTACTGGGCTGCGGTGAGCCTGCAGCCCATCCCAGGAAGGACAGGGCACAAGGCAGGGGACACTCTTAACAGGATGCCATATGGCACACCATCACACACTATGGGGTATTTAGAGCCACACATTCACCTAATTGCATGTTTTTTTGGACAGCTGGAGGAAACCCCAACAAAATAAAGGAGACAGTCCACACAATGTGTTGTTTTTTCCTAGAAAATTTCAAATTCTTCATTTTGGAGGTTCCAGGCTACATTGGTACTCTCTAAATAATCATGGTGTGCTATATGATAATAATAAAAAGTGTGAAATTATATAAACATTTAATAGAAGTATCTCACTGTAATTCACCGCTAATTTAATTACAGAAGATGAGAGTGGTGGTCACTGTTTCATTGTTTTATGGTATCACTGTTTAACTTACATGTTAACATTTATCTTCATAAGAGAACAACAGTCAGGATCTGGGTTGTGTAATGTGTGCATTTAAAGGGAAGGAGAGGTGGCCTGTTTCCACTGCGTTAGAGACAAGGATATTTTATCTGCCCATTCACTAATGATAAGATATCAGGGATCCTTGCTGTAAGAATGGTCTTGACTGTGTTTGTTCAGGTTGCTTGATCTGGGTTAGTCTGTCTCATGTGTTTTTTTAATGCAATCTTTTCAAGCAGAGTCACACCAGAAGCTGGGGCAGTGAGTTACTTAGATGCAACAGCTACCTGGTAAAATTCTTCTCCATCTATAAGAGTGTTTCTCAATCCGGTCCTCGGGCATCCACAGTCAGTCCTTCCGAAGCTCCCTGCCAGACAGTCCACATGTTTGCAGGAGCTGGGAGGGAGCAAAAATGTGGACTGTCTGTGTGTCCCCTAGGACCGGATTGGGAAACACTGATCTATATGGATCTAGCCCGGCAGACAGCATCATGAATATGGAAGCAATGGATCTACATATGTGCTTGTTTTATGCAATAGTTTTATATATGATTTACATGGCAACACAATTTAGGCCTTTTTTGTAGTTTGCAATTGAGGTTCACAGTGTTTATTTTGTGATTAATCCTTAAATTGCAGCTACGGACAAATGCAATTATGACCTGTACCAAAGTTACCTTTTCATAGCATCATAGATTCACAGGAAACTGAAGGTCCATACGTAAATATCGCGGCATATGTTCTGGCCCATCAAAGTCATCCCTTAATGAAACATAGCCAGCATTAATGTGCATGGTAGGAATGTAATACAACAAGAAAAATATGCAATTTTAAGAACGCGTACAAATTCCACTTTAGGGAACAATTAAGGGAGAGTGATTAAGAAAGGACCATTAACCTGTTTCAAAATAAGTAGGAGGCTTTCAACAATTCATAAAAAAGCACCGCCTCCAACTAAAAATTAATATTAAAAAAGACATAGTAATAAAAAAGGAGCTAAATGGAACTTCGTACACATAAGACAGTTCTGTTCTTTTTGAAGGAGACTGCCTTATTCATCTGTTTTCTAATTGCTTATCCCGGTCAGGGTCGGTCATGGAGGCCAGAAGCCTATCTCAGGCAGCGCAGGACCCCAGGCTGGGGACATCCCGGATGACATGCCAGTGGAGACAGACTTATGACATTCTAAATCACCTTTAAAAAAGGAAATGATTCAAATTCTATTATTGTGTATTTTAAGGCGGGCAAATACCTGAAGGTTGTTAAATAGAGTCTGTGCGTCTCGTTCTGTCGTAGTGGGATCATGGCAGGAAGTCCTTTGCATGTCTTAGAGATACTCAATGAATTAGTCATCTCAATTATTCCAAACGGCCCCCAGGGAGCTATCTCATTTCTGCACTGTCAGTGCGATGCTTAAGAGAGGAGAGATCTAGGCCTCGAGTCATGGCTAAGGGTATCTAATCCAGTAGGCGTTTGAAAGACAGAAGACAATGCAGTTATTTCTGCAGCTGACAGCACTCCCCCTGTCAACACCGATGACACCCTGATCGTCATCGTATACAGTCATGTATATGTATACAGTCATGTTACAGTTCTATTACGGCATAAAAAACACCACCTGGTCCTTACCAGGTTCTAAAATTATTGAAATGTAACCTCAGGTATAAAACAATACACAAATTCCACTGTGTCATTATTTATATAACGGAAAATGGAGAAGCCTTGCGTTAAAAACTAAGTTCACCCCATAACTCAATAGCATTTAGGACCACCTTTAGCAGCAATAACTTGAAGTAATTGTTTTCTGTATGACTTTATCAGTGGCTCACATTGTTGGGGAGGAATTTTGGCCCGCTCCTCTTTACCATGGTGCTTCAGTCCTTTGAGGTTTGCGGGCATTCATTCATTCAGCCGCCACAGCATTTCAGTCGGGTTAGGGTCTGAACTTTGGGCCACTGCCACACCTTGATTCTTTACTTGTTCTGCCATTCTACTGTAGATGTGCTGGTGTGCTCGGGATCATTCTCCTGTTGCATGACCCAATTTTGGCCAAGCTTTAGCTGTCGGACAGATGGCCTCACATTTCACTCTACAAATACTTTGGTATACAGAGGAGTTCATGGTCAACTCAATGACTGCAAGGTGCTCAGGTCCTGTGGCTGTTAAACAAGCCAAAGCATCACCCCTCCACCACCGTGCTTGACAGTTGCATGAGACATGCTGCAGATATGCTGCGTTTGGATTTCAGTAAACATGGCGCTGGGAATTTTGGCCAAACATCTCCACTCTGTCCAAAGGTTTGTTCAGACACAACTTTGCAAACTTAGGTTGTGCTGCCATGCTCTTTTCAGAGAGAAGAGGCATTCTCCTGGTGGCCCTTCCAAACAAGTCACACTTGTTCAGTTTTTTTCTAATTGTACTATAATGAACTTCGACATTTAATACGCCAACTGAGGCCGGAGACGTAGCCCTTGGGTTTGCTGCAGTTTCACTGAGCATTGCTTGGTGTGACCTTGGGGCGAATTTGCTGGGATTCTTCCCGCGGTCTTGAATGTTTTCCCCTTGTGAATAATGTTTCTCACTGTATAATTGCTTGGAAATGGCCTTATAACCCTTCCCGGATTGATGGGCAGCACCAATTGCTTCTCGAAGACCATTGCTGATGTCTTT
>JAODKN010000027.1:8021780-8064679 GCA_026774425.1 Petrocephalus zakoni
TTGTACTATAATGAACTTCGACATTTAATACGCCAACTGAGGCCGGAGACGTAGCCCTTGGGTTTGCTGCAGTTTCAATGAGCATTGCTTGGTGTGACCTTGGGGCGAATTTGCTGGGATTCTTCCTGCGGTCTTGAATGTTTTCCCCTTGTGAATAATCTTTCTCACTGTAAAATTGCTTGGAAATGGCCTTATAACCCTTCCCGGATTGATGGGCAGCACCAATTGCTTCTCGAAGACCATTGCCAATGTCTTTCCTGCTTGGCATTGTGCTAACACACACCTGAAAGCTCCAGACCAGCACACTGCCAAAATGTCTGCTTTTATAGAGGTGATCACACTTGCTGATGCTCAGTTAATCAAGGGCATTTGATTAGCATCACCTGGCTGCTACTTACCCTCTTATTTCCCATGCATGGAAGCACTAAGGGTGTACTTAATTTTTCACACGCTGCTTCTGCGTTTTGCCGTAGTTTTTGTTAAATAAATAATGACGTGGTGTAATATATGTTGTTATTCATCTGAAATTGTATTTATCTAATTTTAAGACACTCTATGGGTCGGTTGTCCTAATCCATAAAGCTTAAGAATTGACTTTCTTTTTCACTTGACTGCAGTTTACAAGGTTAATATTTGGTAAAAACCAAACATGAAGAAAATATTTTATATGATATTACCTGGACTGTAACTGAACAGATTATTAATTTTTAAGAAGGTTAATTATAAATAAAAAATGTAAGTATACACAACATTTCCTTAATTGAATTTAAAAAGGCTCTGGACTGTTAAATATCTGTTTAAATGTGTAAAATGTAACTGTAAAGCATTGCATAAATAACTTATTGGTTTTCAAAACTATCTTTTGCTTCTTACTGCTGGTAATTTAGTGTAAGTAGTACTTGGAGGAGATTAAGGTCAAATGCATCTGCCCCCCCTAACAGAACAACTGGCCACAGTCTGTCCCCGCCCCCAGTTGAAATGGTCTAGAACCACCACACTGATAGCGATCTCAGTGTAGCAGCTTTAAGATTCGTACATGTACTCCTTGTCTAATTTCTTTTGTTTGTGGAGGTAGGGACAAATCTATTGTCTTTTATTGCAGAGAGTTTGTATGTAACTTCATAATGAAATATCTAAACACAGGGGAATTGAAGCTAGTGGAGCAGTCCTTAGGGTATCAATGCACCAAGGTGCCCTATTTTCTAAGGCAAGGTCGCTGAGACATGATATTTGTAGATACATTTGGGTTTTGGTGCAATAAGTCTGAATGCACAAAGCTTTATGAAGTCATGAAGAAGACCTCTGATATCATATAGTCACCCAGTGATATCACTATTGCCACCTCTGCTCCTGAACCAGACTGCAGAAATTTAGTTTTTTTTTTCTTTATTCTAATCTGGAACCTGGGTCAATAATGTTCCTGATTATAACTAAGCAGTATGATGGCATCGTGGCGTCTCCGTTACACCATTGTGCGTGATGTTTGAATGTCCATGTTTTTCTAGGTTTCCTCCTAGTAATCTGGTTTCTTCGCAGAGTCTAAAGTTATTTAAATTTTAAATATTAAAGTTATTTAGGAGATTTGGGGTTACCCAGGGGTCCAATGGTGGGATCAATCTGCCGACCACAGGATTTGAACCGGCAACCTTCTGAGTCCTAATCCATGGAACAAATCCCCCCCAACAAATTCAAACATTTTTTATTTTTAATGTTTTTTTGGTTGGTTCATAATTTCATATGTTATTTAATAGTTTTGTTGTCTTTATAATTATTCTAAAATATGAAAGACAGTACAAAATAAACCTCTAATTCTATGGATAGGTGTGTCCAAACTAGTTGGTTTGTATAGGCGCTGTATACATGAATGGATTTTCCACTCTATTCTGTACTATTCTTTAATATAAAGATTTATGACTTAATTATATTATACATAAAGATGCATCTAAAAATAATGAGCTTCAATAAATGCCAGCGTCCCCCACATTACATCATTCTCAAGAACATTTGTATAGTGTGCAGGCCACTCAGAATGTAATTATTTATCTAGTTTAAGGAAAAAGCCAATTGTTCAAAACATAGTCTGTTCAAAAAGCTAAGCCAGAATGTAGAAGCAGTGTGTGAAAAATAAAGTACACCCTTACTGGTAAGTAGCAGTTTTGGCATTTTACTGGTCTGGAGCATTCAGGTGTGTCAGCACAATGCCAAGGAGGAAAGACACCATCAGTGATCTTGAAGAAGCAATTGTTGCTGTCCATCAATCTGGGAAGGGTTTTAAGGCCATTTCCAAACAATTTGAAGTCCATCATTCTACAGTGAGAAGATTATTCGCAAGTGGAAAACGTTCAGGACAGTTGATAATCTTCCCAGGAGTGGACATTGCCGCAAATTCGCCCCAAGGTCAGACCGTGCAATGCTCAGAGCAATTGCAAAAAACCCAAGAGCTACATCTCAGACTCTGTAGGCCTCAGTTAACATGTTAAAAGTTCGTGACAGTAAAATTAGAGAACGACTGAAGAAGTGTGGCTTGTTTGGAAGGGTTGCCAGGAGAAAGCCTCTTCTCTCTAAAAAGGACATGACAGCATGGCTTAGGTTTGCAAAGTTACATAGCAATACAGACACAGAGAAATGGAGATGCTCGGTGACCTCCTGGTATATTAATTAGGCCAAAAAGAGCTAATTCCCCTAATGTACTTCATTCTCGCAATTTTTTTTTGCCTTAACACTGCTGGCCAGTGCAGTCATTCAGTGGGTAGCTGCCCCAGTGTAAGGAATGATCCCTAGCCCAGGCCCTGTGCATGTGGAGTTTACATGTCCTACCCAGATTTTATTCAGGGGGTGGGGGTGCCTCTCGCATTCCAAATACATGTGGTTTGGGTGAATTGGCGTTTGACCTGAGTTGGACTAGTTTCCTATATTTGCTGTCCCCTGTCTTGTGCCCCGTGCTTCCTGGGATGGGGTCCAGACTCACATGACCACCACACTGGATGATAGGTTAGGGAAAACAGGTGGATTAAAACTGGTTTTCTAACAAGTGTTTTTTTTTTTTTTTCAAATGAGTGCCAACTATTTTTAAAGCTGACTGTGATGATAGAATCAACAATCTAATCAGTATCAACAATGCGCTAACGACCTCAAATGACGGAAAATGATGGGTGCCAGGGACCGAAAATGAAAATTCAGACTCGTTACTGCTCAAGTCGAATGAGAATTATAAAAGAAATCACCAATTACTCACATCTTTAAAGTCACAGATTGAGTGCGAAAAAACACATTGCATGGGACGACAAACAATTGTTCACATACATTTTTTATATTCTTCATCTTCGTTCTGTTTTATTTTTTTGTACCAATCCAGTCCAGAATTCAACTCTATGTCAGAGTAACACAAGGTACCCTCAGGTCAGACAGGACTCTAATAGGACGTTATTGCCGAACGTAAAAATGATTTATGAGGAAATTAAGACGATTGGAACTGAATTGGGGTGACAGTGCTGCACACAGGCTATGTGGCGATTATGTGCTCAAGGGAATTTGTTTGTTAATTTGTAAAGGACAAGAATAATTAAAGCTTAAACACGTCAGTTACCTAACCGCAGAGACATAAGAAAAACACCGCGCACACTTAATTTCTTAGACTCATCAGAGATAAATTAAAAGAAATTAAAAATGACAAACTTGACAAATAAAAGGAGCTGAAGAAAGTTCCAGTTGCGCAAACATGTTAATAATGTATATTATGCCTCCATGTGCTATATATAAATACAAATGATTGTATTACATTATTATCTCCTCATTTTTTTGTCAAGGTGCTACTTTAGGAATTATATGACCTGAAAAGAGGTAAAAAAAAGTAAAGTTTACAAAAGTAAGTCTGTATTTCAGCATAGGTGTGACACCCCCAATTTCCACTTTGATGGAACACACTTAGGAATATTTCATACATATTTATACTTCTGAGGCGGAATAAACGGTCAGAAGATAAATGGATGAATGGATGGATGGATATTTATACAGTGAGATGCACAGATCAGCAATGTACTTAATGTAATGTTCTATTGATAAGGACAATTCTCTGAGAATTAAATGTCCTTATATATAAAGTAATATCACAACTGATGAGACAAAAAACCCAGTATTGTTATGGCTCTCGTCACAGATGTCCTTGGCATGATCGATTCAGCTTGTTTCATTTCTTTCCCGTGAATGGGGCTCCCTTCACCTCACACAGTCCCACTTTCAGTCACACGATTCGTCATCTTTACATAAATCCACGTTCCCATAACAATTGTGACTATTTACAGCTCCACAACAGAGACTAACGGAATTGCTGTTCTCAATTTAGACCAGAACCAGTGAAATAACAACATAACATTTGATGTCTGAAACAATTTAGTGAACAGTACTGTGTTATCTAAAGCTGCGGCCGCCTGGACATCTCAGTACAGTTTTTCGTACATCTTTGCAGTGCATTCCCAACGTTTTAAAGCTCCCGCAATGTAAAATTAACATAGTAGGCACTTTGAACAGTACAATTATAGTACATCACAGCAGAAAGAATGTTCTAGTTTGTTTTTCTTTTTTCATATGAAATGCGTCAGTTGAATCTGTGCACAGAATCAAAAGGGAAATGGCTCACGGATGCTGGTTTTGTCGTACCCACCCAGCAGAAATGGGTGTTCATTGCATTCACAGTGAGGTTTTGTCTATCGCTCCTGTATCTCCTCTACCTGGTGTTTGGCAAGGGCTCCTCCAGGCAATGGAAGCCTCCGGCTAGCCTGAGGCGTTAGTCCGCCTAGGCCAAGGGGTCTGAGCCAAGACCCCCACCCCCCTCCACCCCCCCAAAGACACGTGAGGCACAGCTAAATAAGATCACTAATCTGAAACGAAACAAAAAAAAAATACTCATAACATTGAGATGTCGCATATAATTCGTTTATTAAAAGTACAGAAATCCTGCTATCAAAATACAAGGACAATACGTTTTGGTTTTGTAAATGCTCTACTATAATCTTAATTCTAATGACACGGATGTGATTCTGAGAGAATCGTTTGCAATGGCTTTTACTGCTGGTAGTGTCTGGGTGATCTAGTCTTTCTTATCGCAGGAAGAGGTCAGCTCTGTTTGTGGGTCTCGCTAACCAGCGTTGGTTGTTTGGGGAAGAAGTTCCGCGATGCCAAGTCTCACCTCCATTCGTGAGTAAAGGGATTCCCTGCTGAGAGGTCCGCTGGACCGAACGGTAAAAAGTTTTTTTATTTCCTCTGAAGTAGCTCACTGTCACATTCGCTGGTCTCATTCTGTTTTTGTTGGAGTTTGTGTGTGACAAGTCTACAGCAACGCGTGCCCTGAGCGAAAAGATTTTTATGGCCCCAGTATTTGTCTCTGAGCTGCAGACATCCTGTAAGATTTTTCTGTGTGTTTTTTTCCTCCGTCTTTTGAAAGGTTGTGATTCACTTGCAAGCAGCTGCATCCTTTCTTGAGAACTGGATGCGTGCTGTAGGGTGTGCGGTGTCACACCGTTAACAATGAAAACACTGCTCCCCTGTGTTGAAAGAGTAGCCGTTTAGGCCTGGACCCCATCCAGCAAGGAAGGTCCAGTTCAGCTGCTGAAAACCGTTTCCACGTCAATGTTCTGTCTTCAGGAAGGAATATTCCACCCTGAGATGTGAGCAGACATCCATAAAAAATAACCATAAATCTAATATAACTGGATACAAGACACAGTACCTCTTTAAATAATAGCTAGATCTAAATGATATATTGACCTGATCAATTTGTATTAATATTTAGATACTACATTTACTAAAAAAATGTGTTGTATTTCACATTTTCTATACTTGAACTACTGTAATTTAAACAATGTATTCACTTTGTTGTAAATATACATTGGAAGAATACAAGTTCGTATCTAGATGCAGAAACTCAGTGGAAACCTCAGAGCCGCGTCAAAGCGACAGACCGCTCTGCTATCGGAAGGCTTTCCTGTTTTGTACTGTAGCAGCAGACCAGCGAATGAAAAGAAAAAAAAGGTCCCCTCTTGAAAAAGAAAGACAGGAAGAATCTGGTGAGAGATTTAACCATAACTGATACCATGATTTCTCTGTTTACTAGCTACAGCAATTGTTTTGGTGATGTTTCTGAAGGATTTTTCCTCGGATGACAATGCGAATGCTTTATTTATTCCACCTTTGACAGAAATCTAAGTAGTATTATTAAAATCTCCTGTTCATAATTGCAGATTGTTCATTGCAGGACAGAAGTAATTTACAATAGGTTATGTATTAGGGCATATTTTGACAGACTGCACTGTACAAAATTTTAAACAGGTGTTCTTATGGTGTTTAGACATTAATATTTTGATCTAACTTATTTGTATTTTGGACAAAATACAAATACACTAATTTCTAATAATGCCAATCATAAGCCAATTTAACATAAAAAAATCTGTTAAGGAAAGCCACTATTTTCAGTATGTAAATAAGAAAACCAGTCTCAGTAAAACAGTTAAAAAACTGTTTTAGGCCAATGTATGCCTTTTGACCGAACATTCAATTTTTAAATAATGGACAGCAATATATTCCACCATTCTATACCTTGCATCCACAAGTAATTTAATTTTCAAATTTAGTGCAATAAAATATATCAAAAAAAGGAAACAAAAAAAACACAATAATCCAGTAAAGTAACAAAAGCAAAACTATCCTCATTTTAGTGAGACAATTAAACTGTGTACTATTACTAAACATAATGATGGTATGTGAAAGAAATGCTCTTTACGTCCGATTAATTGGACACGCCCTCGGGCACCTGCTGGCACCCAGCCACACCTGACCAGTCGCAGGATAATGAGACATCTCTGGGGGGGTGGGGGGGTCTTTGTCGTCTTCATACTGGCCTGAGAGAGAGATAAACAGGCATGCTGGCAGTGATGAGAAAGTGAATCTTATAGAGGCAATCTGCATTGTTAATTTTTGTAATTATTTTCCCTAGCTATCACTGTGCTATCGCTTTATTGCCGGAGACTTGTAGCGTAATCCATCTTTTTTTCCCTCAAACGTGCGCAAAAGTTGGCCTATTCGGCTAGCAGTCGTTTCGGTTTTTTTTTTCCACCGCCTCCCCGTGGCCCTCGGACTGCTCAAGTATGAAGCCGACACAGTGGCGTGTCACGAGTCCCCTGGGTGCTAAAGGGTGGGGGGGGGGCTCTGGCGCTTGGCGGGAACAAGAAAGCACGGGCGTGTGGACAGCAGGTTTTTGAGCCCTGGCGTGAGGTTAGCCAGAGGAGAATGGCAAGGGCAGCCACGGTCGTGGCTCAGCGACAGGGGCTGTGGATGCGGACGGGTGGAGACGGCCTGGCCATGTCTATATCCCACAATACACTTCCCCCAGCTAAATATGTGTAGGGCTATTTGCTCTTGCACAGCTCGTTCTCCTCATTCCACCTCTCCTTTAAACATATTTAGGTCCTTATCTGATGCCTTTACCCTGCTCTATGCATTCAAACCTGAATGTTTTACGCGAGTAATTGCCTGTCTAGCTTAAGCTGCCTTCCTTGCACCTGCTAGCCTTCCCGTGCTCATCTCCTTACCCTGTGAAAGCTGTCTGTGGAGCTGCAAGACCGCATATTGTCATTACCCTTGGATATTGACAGCGTGTTCATCATACTGCAGGAAGACATCTGGCATAGCCCTCGTTGTCGCTCAGGCCGATCTTGAGCGATAAGTTATAATGAGCTTGAGCTGCTTCCGTGGCCCAAGGTTACAAGAGCCGTGTTCCCCTATACATCCCTGCACATAACCTTTCAATTGCAAAGGTAAGCTGCCAGAAGACCTTCCAAAATACTGCTGAATCAAAAATTTATGTTTAAAATTTGCTGCAGTCTTGTTTTGGGTGATGTATGACTTACTGGTATGTTTTAATACCCCTGCAATTGGCATTTGAAATTGCATTGTATTTTGTAATACGGTGGCGATGAAGACATCTAATAATTGTATCTTACCTTATTGTAATATTATTTTTGAAGAGTGGCAAGTCAAATGTAGAAGGAATTATGATTATGTGTGTAATGTGTGTTTTTATGTGTGTTTTCAAGCTGAGCCCCCATGATGAAAAATTGGACGTGCCTAAAGAATACTCATTCAGAGGAGAAACAGATTCATATTCACATTCAAAATGTAGCTGCTGGACATATGATATATGGCTGATCGGCTGTGCCCTTGTCAAACGATACACTGAAAAGCAGTCATGAATTAAAGAGGCCAGTGGGCAATGTAAGGAATTCTGATGACAGGGTGGTGACAGTGATTTAGCGCCTACTTGCGTGCCACGTCTTGTGTGACATCTGTTTACCAGTCCCTCTAACATGGACGCCAGCGCTAAACAGGAAAATTGCAGGCATGTGATCGGACACCAATTTCCCGACACAGTCAGGCGAAAAGGGTACTAAAGACATCGTGACGCTCCATGGACAGACTCATGGGGAACCGTTTATTATCCGAAACTCTCCAGGGACATTTGTGACACAGTCAGGCGTTACTTTTACGACTTCATGCTTAGCCTGTCCCATTTTATGTAGTCTGAGCTTGCCCTATGTGCCAAAAATTTTCACAGTAAAAAATCTTTGTGTTCAGATATGCATTAGTATCTGATGCCACTTTAATTGATTGTTATTCATTTTTGCATCCTGTAGCCTGTCCCAGCATGACACAGGCTACAGTGCTGGGGTATACCCTGGATGGTATGCCAGTCCATAACAGTATATTGAGTATTACTATCATTATAGTAACTAATGTACTGATTTTATTTTAATTATAATTGTTTGGAGTAGGTTTTACTTACTAATTTTCTTATTTTAAGATGTATGTAAAAGCATTTGCTTTTGCAAATCCTGTTTTCTTTTTTGTTCCTTCCAAGGAAATGGGGTCAAACAACTTAAGTAATACAGGTCTTTCTTATGACCTTGAATTCTCAAATAGCTTCCAAAATCAGTCAGTTCAGGGTCGAATTTCCAGATCTTAAAGTGCTGTTCCTGGGGCTTTGTGAGGGGTAGGTCCGTCTGGAGGACTTTATAGAGATACCCCAAAGGACACCAAGCAGAACAAGCACCTTCGTGCCAGTACCTGCCTGCCCCAACAGAGACTGAAGATTTTGTTATTTATTTATTTAATTTTGGCCAGTTGACTCCTCTGCCGGCCCCTGGAGGATGGGCTCCCCCTTTGGGTCTGGTTCCTCCCAAGGTTTCTTCCTTCTAGGGAATTTTTCCTTGCCAATGTTGCCTCTGGCTTGCTCACTGGGGGCGTATGTGGGCAGAGATCATGTGAAGCACTTTGAGACAATGTAATATCATGAAAAATGCGCTATACAAATAAAATTGCACTGCATTGCACTGCGATGTGAGCGAACCGGCGTCTCAATCAAGACCAGAATTCTCGGAGCAGCCATCACAGCAGAAACAAAATATAATGGCTTGTACTGATTGTCAGGGGGTTGGAGAGTCACGAATGTTGAGTCGAGTTGCATCCAACGCAATAACACAGGATTTCCAAATAAATTCTGCCAAAAGGTGTCCCATTCCTGTCATTACCAGCCAGAAGAGGGCCAGTTTCCATAAGGGTCCAACTAATCCTCTCCTTCTTAGGATGTGTCCTGGTCTCCCAGTGGATGATACAGTGTCTCTCCCCAGGGCAAGGATGAGAGTAGTCCTAATTAAACTCCACTCTGCTTTACTACTGTTGAAATACTGAAGACAGCCGACTCCCTTTATCTTCACCGATAATATGGTTAGTAAAAGGCAATTCAGGCAGTATTCAGTATGAAAATATAGTACAAGCAACTGAACCGGCACAGTGGTTCAGAGGTAGTTGTATTTTTTTGTGTAGTGCAATTAATAATGGTAGGATCTTATAAGCAGACATAAATATGGTCAGAAAGTACACCCTCTTTCAATTCCAAGGTTTTACATAATAAAAAAATCATCTGGTCCTTAGCAGGTCTTAAAATTTGGTAAATACAACTTCAGATAAACAACAACACAAGACATATTACGTCGTGTCATTAGTTATGTAACAAAAACTAAGCCAAAATGCAGAAGCAATGAGTGAAAACTTCAGTAAACCATTAGTCATTCCATCGGAATGAAGAGGCTAAGTAGCAGCCAGGTGCATCAAATGCACGTGATTAGCTGATCATCAGCAAGTCATCACCTCTATAAAAGTGGAAGTTTTGGCAGTTTGCTAGTCTGGAGCATTTTGGTGTGTTGTTAAATTAATAATGACATGGTAGAGTCTGTTGTTTTACACTGGAGGTTAGATTTAAATAATTTTAGAACCTGGTAAGGACCAAAATGTAAAGCCATAGAACATTCTTTCTCGCATGACTGAAGATTTAAAAGTCATTATGAAATATACACATGCTATAATATTTGACATATGTACCTACAAGACTGGTGGTCTGTAAGATAAAACACATCATTTGTCATGAAGTCAATATCTATTATGAAATCACTTTGCATCGTAATCGGAGGAGGTTCCAAAGGAGAGGAAAATTACAATTCATACAACATTTAGTGACTTATTATGTAATTAATGTGATGTATGTCTTTAATGTGATGCAATTAATTTCTTTATTAATAACATGTTATCAAAATATGACCCTAGACTAATATAAGCACTATAATTGTTCTTTTTAATTATAAGAATTCAGAATTGTAATGGACTGATATTCCATCCATCTATCCATTTTCTGAAGCCGCTTGTCCTATTCAGGGTCACGAATGGACTGGTAATATTTTAGCATTTTAAATTTTATTAGTGAAACGTTTTTTGCGTCCTTCCCCCACCATAAGACAAGTAGCTTACAAAGGAAAAAGAGCAGGGCAGCATTACCTAGATGTGGATGTCCTTCAAAATTATCCCACAGAGCAACAAAAATCATACAGGATGTCCAAGAGAACCCCAGGACAACATCCAAGGATCTGCATGACTCCTCACAGCAACTGATGTGCATGTTCGTACCTTGACAATATGACGCAAGCTGAATAGCAGCCACGGTCAAAAGTAAGCTGGAACTAGTGCTAATTTTGAAAAAGTCCATTTGAGGAGGGTATTTTCTGGATGGTTGGGTCTAAAACCGATCTGTTTGGCCACATCTAAAAACATGACATTTGGCGAAAAACCTAATCCTGCCTACTGCCAAAATAACCCTATCCTATCTGTCAAACGTTGTGATAAAAGTATCACGATTAGGGCTGCTTATCTGCACCTTGGACGACCAGGGCTTATACATGTATTCATAATGCCTTGGCGCCTCAGGCCCAACGCGTCCATGACTTAAAGTTGTATTGGAAATACACACAGCAGTAATCTGAAATATTCTAGCAAGTCGGAAAGAATAGAATGACTGCAAGTCTGGACTGCAATATCATGTGCTGGATTGTAAGCCTAACATAACGCAAAACACAGATCTTAATCAGCTGATGTAATTCTATTACCAAGCCTGGCAAACAGGTGCTTAAAAAAGTAGATACCCAATTAGTAACTGTAAGGAGTGTCAAGCATAGGAACTTCAGTTTGTCTGCTAAATAATGTTCTCCTGCTTATTGGATTAAGAGGTTTTGATTTGCTTCTTTTTGTAACAATATATAAGGGATTGAGGGCCTTTATTTAAAGTACCTACAAAGATTAAATGTAATAATAATAATATATTTATAATTTACTCATATAAAAGTACTTGTGGTACAAAATATATATTTATATATAAAATACATGCAGTTACATAAGTGCCTGACTCGGGTAAATAAGCCTAGGTTAGCTGCCACTGGCAGGGGTGCAGTGAATGGGGTGGGCACCCTGAATGATTCATAGAGGTCAGACGTGGACAAGGGCCCTGGAACATACCAGCAAACCGCTGTGGGGGTGTGCCACCCCAAAGTTTATGACCAGTTCATTCTAGCATCTTGCCCCTGAGTAGTGAGATGACCTCACCATAGTTGAAAACAGCTGATACTACAACGGCCTTTATATAGCAACAAAGAATATGCCATTATTACAAAACCTGGGGGACAAAAAGTCTGTATCCCAGAATCAAATGTAATAACTCTGTAATTGTCCGGAACTGTTCTGTTTGTAAGTTCCATTTCTCATAACCACTAAGGAAAATGTTCAGCCTTTGAATCCGTTGTTCAGGTCCACAGTATTATTTGCGACAGTGTTTGTATCATGTTGTTGGTAAAGGATTATTCATAGTTTTCCTTTGCATGTTTGTTTTGGTAATTGTTTTGTTGTTACAATCTACTTTTATCTTTCTGTGCTCACTGAATTGCCCCGGATAAAGGCATCCAGTGAACAAATCTGTAAAAAACAATTTTCATACAAAATTTGGCTTTGCGGAGATCACATTAAGCGGTTTAATTAAACATGGAATTACATTCATGGATCAGGGTTCAAAGATCCTTGGCATCCTAATGCGCCGAGTCCATCTGTCTTGCGGTCCCTCCAGTTCTCCGCCGCTACCTTTAATTAGCCGAGGACAGCCGTGCCCCCTTCCCATCAACTCCTTCAAATGTGTAACGGGAAGGAAAAAAGCAATCTGTCCCCTTTTCTGTCGTAGGAAATCACAGATTAACATGCTTTCCCTATCGAATGCAAGGAATGTCCGTCCCCCTGGAGTGATGCTAAAGAACAGCTTCTGTTCGCGATCAATAAATGAGATGTCTTGCAGTCGGGGCTGCGCAGGGGAAGCCGCCGTTTTGCGCCTGCCTCTAATTTAATGTTGATGACTTGAGACACGGACTACTCAGAGCAGCATAATCCTTGCTCTCGACTTTCACTGTAATCCTTTATAATTGCTCCTTCTGTTTCACCCAATACAGTCTCAAATTCCACTAAGGAACCAAGAAATCCCTCATTTATCTCAGACTTAAAGGCATTATCTAGGAATTTTTTTACTCTTAATATAATATATTTACATATATGTCTATACATACACTATAAAACTAACAAATATCAGAAATATTATACATTTATAGTAGGAATATAAGATTTATATTCATGACAACTATGCATGGTAAATGCTGCAGAAATATTTTGCATTCAACGAACACAAGAAAGTGCATTATTTTATTATTGTTATTATTATTGTTATTATTAATTATTATTATTATTATTATTAGTAGTAGTAGTAGTAGTATACTGGTTTTATATTTTTATATTTGGATGCAACATCTCATGCTTTGAAGTGCAAGATACCTAAAGGCTAGTACAGAATAAATCTGAAGTATGGCATTAATAAAGAAGAACCTGCATGTCTTGCACAAAAAATGGATTGCGCATTTCTGTGAGTTATTTTGATGCTAATATCCTATATTAGCTACAGTGCATTAACAAAAAACATATCCTAAGTAGAGTCTGGCATGATTAATGCATGTATACATAGTGTCTTACAGACAGTATATTTGTCTTCCATTTGTAAGTGCAGTGTTGCAAGCACGTTCTGTTCACACGGAACCCTTCACAATGGACTCAAAAAGCCCAAACCTCTCCAATGTGTCTCTTTCGTAAAAGAAAGGCTTGCTTATACTTACAACATGTGGGAAGCTTGATATATTATATATATTGATATATATTGATATATTGTATTTTTACGGTATATATTAACATATTTATATAAACTGTCATTATCAGTCTTAATGGTATACTGCCAGAAAAATATTTTACATTCCATGTGTATCTGTAGGCTGAAGTTTATATAAAATATGATCAGTACACTATGAACATTTTATAATATTTATTACGTCAGAAACATTCCAAGCTCTCCACAGAATACTGAGCATTCTGTTCAATCACATCATTTGTTTTCTTGATCAGGTGATTAAAGAAGCATCTTCAGTTTAATTCTGACCTGTGGCTTTTGAACAGTCCAGTAAACTGGTTCCTTCTATTTAAATGGCAGGCCCAAAAATTTTTGCATCATGTGTGGAAACAGAAATACAAACTATAGCTACTTACATTTAAAGTGGCCCCTATGAAATATATATGAGAAAACAGCATAGAAAAAAGGTAGAGAATAGTATTGAAAGTGAATGTGAATAAACTGGGATATCCATTAGAAACTTGATATTCAAAACAAGCCTGTAAGTTTTTAATGACTGTAACCTAAGTGTACTGTGAAATTATTCATTTGTTTAGTGAATTGGGGATTAGACACAAGTTGTGAAAATATCCATTTATAAATGATGTATACTAATTATCCATCTACCCATCTATCCATCTCGTAACCCAGTGTTTCCCAACCCAGTCCTTGGGGAATACCGGACAGTCCACGTTTTTGCTCTCTCCCAGCTCCAAGCCAATCAGGAACACCGGATACCTGGTACAGGCTGGGAGCTGAGAAGAAGCAAAAATGTGGACTGCCTGGGGTTCCCCGAGGAATGGGTTGGGAAATTGTCCTAACCACTCACCCTGGAGGGTGGGGAGAGGGGGTGGAGCCTATCCCAAACTGGGTGCAGGCTTGGGGTACACCGTGAAATGGATGCCAGTCCATCACATACACAAAGTTATACTCCATGTACAACTGACAGGCACCAATTAGCTTAACTGCAGGAGGAAACCGGGGTACCCAGAAGAAACCCACGCAACATGGAAAGAATATGAATTTGAATTTACTTTTAAAATGTCGATAAAGCTAAATCCTGTGAATGCAAAGTTGTCAAAGTAGGCAACATTGAATAGTGCTCGTGCCAGTGATCCTGAATTCCAAAGTTCTGTAAAGGCAAATTACTATAAGCAGTATAACTAAGCAGTATGCTATAAGCAGTATAACAGGCACCACAGGAAAACATTAAACTGAATAACCCTGCCGTCTGCCTTCTCATTTTCCACCTTGACAAATGCTATTATTTCCTTGTAAATTTTGATTTTGATAACAGGAATCTAACTAACTAAATAATCTAACCAGAATCTTGAATTGAATCTTGAATCTTAAAGGTAACTTGCCTCTAAGTGCATCATTATAAATATACAGAATTTATGAATCACTGCATGTGTATAGCATTCCAGTTGATAAGGAATAACTTTCAGCATTTACCATATTTTCCATTTTGAAGCTGACAAGAACCATATTTTGTGTGATTGGAGAATCGATTCTTCTGAAACACATGGTGGGCGGAGTCATATTACTGCATCAGTGACCATTGGTTACTGATTGATCCAAAGCAGGCAGTGCTTAACAGCAAAGTAATCACGGAATTCAAGGCCACCTTTAAAGTTTATGTTTACATTTCATTTGCACACACTGAACACAAACGCACAAATACCACCCGTGTTTCTTTCCAATAGACTTCCAAGTACACTTTCAACTGGCACACACATAGATACACATGCACCGTCACGGGGACACACACACACAAATACCCAAATGCACAGGGGCAAACATTTTTCCTGAGGTCCAACGGCAATAAATGCGAGGATGGTGTTTGAATTAGCATATATGCTAAGCGTTCGAATACGAAATGCAATGTGCTAATACTGAGCAGATGAGATAAAGCGAAGGTGGAACTGACACAAGTCAAGCGTTCCCTCGGATCTCCTCCATTTACTTTAGGATTACGCCACTCATTCCATTTGACTTGGCCCCGGCTCTGACTCTCTCCGAAACAGATGCCGCCTATTGATTAATGGCCAACGGCACTTAAAAGTCAAAAATGTCAGTGACTGTCTTCTACGCCAGTGTCATTCCTCTGCGGGATAATGGCCCGGACTGGGACTGCTGCCAAGTGCTCTTGACAATAAGGAGGTCAGGCGGCTGTTCGCCCACAAGCCGGCAGATACGTGCCGATGTAACGCCAGGCCAGCTATTAGCAGGAGGCGGAGTTAAAGCTAGCTAACAGTGTCAATTCACTTGGCGGTAACTTAGCCCAAGTCATGGCGGACGTGAAATGAAAATAAAAGTTTGTTTTCTGCCGTGGTGCGAGTCTTATGACACTGCTAAATAGGGTTGTGTGTTGTGGGGGGGGCGGGGGGGGGCGGTGACACTGATGCACAAGTGATGAAAATGGCATTGACAAATCAGAATGCTGTCCCTTAAACAACCTTCAGATTTCAATATCATTGATTAGTGTGAGGAGTAGACAGCTTCTGCCCTGAACTCCACCCTAGCCAATTAGGAGCGCTCGTTATTCACTCATGCGATTTGGACCTCTACCCCGGCAAGCTAACCCTATGATTGACACGGAGCTTAAAGCTTGTCAGTATGCTATTGTTCCCAAGCTGGATCCAGAGGATGGAGATATAGCACTAGAATCCGCCAATGACTAATCAAGGCTATGGGCAGAAGACACTAATGATCAATAATAATTGTCCATTGCACTAGTCCCCATTTAGCACAAAGCAAGGGCAGCTGTGATATTGGACCTATTGTTTCATGTCCCAAATGCTGACTGTGAACTTCTAAAACTACAGTTGTAAAAAGCCAAATAGAAAAGCAATAAAAAAAATTCAAAATTGCACGTCGGCCTGTGTGTGCATGGCTGGGCATAATTAAAAAAATAAACACTGAACCATGCATATGGCGGATTTCATGAAGCAGGACATGACACATGGAAAAATATATGCCTAGAAATGACAAAGATAGGGGTAAAAGCCACATGTGTGCGAACAACTTCCATATATAACTATGCGTCGGTCCTGCTCATTTTTCGTGGATCTTGTCACGTCTCGTATTTATTGCTGTGCATTTTTGTGTTTACGTGAGAAAGAGAAGGACAGAAGTGAGAGCACTGACGAGAGAGAGAGAGAGAGAGAGAGAGGGAGCTAACGTGTGTCGTTTGACCTTGGTCATTGTTGTAGAACCCTAGTTTCTTGCCAAGCCAATCAATAAGCCAAACAAGCAGAACATGAGTATTTAGAACATGGGAAACAAAACTCAAACACAGATAGGTTATCTGCCTTGCCCAGATCACCCTTCTGAACAAATATTTTATTAACACTTCTAAAATGACTTGCATATTTAAAAAAAAAAAAAAAAAGCATAAGCTGAAAGACAGTATCAGCACCGGCCAGTGGTGACAGGGGTAGCTGAGGAACATCATACATAACTGATTGTATAGGACACTGACCATTATTCTGACACTGGGGATCCATCTGAGAAGAGGCCAGTCATTAAATGTTCTCAAAACTTCATGTATACACACACACATATATATATACACATCAACTCAGTGACCATTTAAAAAATTACACAGGCTTCTTAAGGCAAATGGTATTGTCTTACACACAGTTACTGTGGATGTAATCAGCTATAGATCAGGTACACAAGTCAAGATGTTCACTTTTTGCGGGGCAGGACGTTATAATAGCTGAGACATGGTCTTAGTAATTTTAAACATGGTGTAATAGTTGCTGTCGAACATGGTGGTTCCAGCATCTTAGAAACTGCAACAAAAAGTAAAAATTAAGTTGGGGGTTCTGTGACTAAAAAGAACCTTAATGAAGTCAGCAGAGAGTGGCTCAGCTCATTAAAGATAACAGGAAGGCCACACTTGGAAAAAATAACAGCTTAGTCTACCATTATAGTAGTTCTAAAGACAACAGGGTGCCATAACACGTACCATGAGAATGTATCTAATGAAATGGCTGCAGAGTGTCTGCAGCATTTATCTCATAGAAAATGCCATAATAAGAGCTGTTTCTTTGGATCCGAAGTAATAGTTTGGCACATGAAACAAATGAATAAGCAAAGTTCACTATACAAAGCTTCAGAGCAGCAGTTCTGCAGAATGTATACAAAGTGAATCTACGATGCTTTGAGAAAATAAATTTGCATAGGCATGCTGCCATTGGCCCTCCGGCCTTCTTGGGGAAAGAAACTGATAGCCTGAACACACACAGGGACACAGGCGGTAAATATGCAAAAATGTGGCATTTATAAATTTAATGGACCGTTTTACATATTGCATATGAGCAAGAAATATTTTAACTGAAATAATATCATTTTACACATTCATATATATGTATTTTAGATTAAGCATACCATTGCCATTTTATACTATTTTAACACAATTTTGTATTTTCTTCGTTACTGAATGCACTGACAGTTTCTACTATGTGGATGTCTTCCATCTTTAATCACTGACTACAGTGGAATGCTCCAATACTTACGCGCTCAACACAAAAATACTTAGAAAACTCAGAAATATATGGTAAAGTACATGTGATGCTTCATGTATGTACATGTATAGTTGCTTCAAAGGGCTTTTTCCACCTGTTTCTACATTGAAAGGATATTTAAATGAACATGACTAGATTGGGAAAATGTACACAACTTTCTGAAGTTGCTAAGCCAAGGTCAGGTAAGCCACACCATCATGGTTGCATATTCGTCCTCTACTCACCAGTTTCTTCGGTGAAACAGGTACGTCAGAGCAAAGGAAAGTGAGACCTGAAATCTTACAAATTCCAGAAAATATATTGTAAACAGTTTTTTATGCTGGTGATGGGTATGGCAGTGTCTTTAAGGACGTTATTCTGACATATCAAGGTCAGAAAAATATGGCTGTGAGTAAATTATTCAAGGCAAAACAAAACATCTATTTCAGCAATATCTTGCTCCTTTACACTTCCCAAAATCCCAACCTAAACTTCATATGTATTTGATTATTCTACTCTTTTGTCCATCACAGCAACATTCATGATGAGAACATAGGAACACAATGAAAATGTCTCCTCACTAAATCTATAAATGAAATTCTTCATAGCATTTGCGAGAGCTGTTTTCAGAAATTACGCTGGTTTCCTTCCAACAGGCCTTAAATTAAAGGTAAGTACACATGCCTGGGTGAGGGGGGGCCGGCGACCAGGCCTGGCACAGAATGCAGCCGCATTCCCCAAAGCAGCTTTGCCGAGGCCGCCCCGGTGGTGGAATTCCTTTCAGCCAAACGTATGCCTTTGTCCTAACGAGCCGGCGGATATTAATAGGACCTGTGCTCTCTCGCTCCTAGTCGTGCGCTTGTGTCTCCTCTAATTACATGGGAGGCACGAGAGCCTCTGATAGGAGACAGTGGTATTTCGGTGCAATTAAAGAGGAAGCTTCTGACTGGAGCTCTGGAGGTCTTGCCAGAATGCACGCGTGTTGTACTACATGCAACATTCATGGCACATAATACTACTCGCTTTCTTAATTTTTTGACTGAAAACATGTTTAGGAATCACTTATTGATAATGTCACATAGATGAAAATTTTGGAGTTTAATACAGGAAGTGCAATAAACACACTAATTCACTTACGGAACAAAAACGTGTGCCGTTTTACCTGCCAAATTTCCTAGGTCTTTTATGTTTGAATCGTATTTGCCTTCTGCTGTAGGCAGGACAGATACAGACATTTTCCATGTACTGTTACATCATTGTAAAAAGTCTTGGCTTGCACACGTGCAGTCGGGCTCTGCAGGGAGCTCTGTAGGAATGGCATTGTGGGTAACATTCTGATCTGTCTAATTTTAATCTGGAAAGGAAACAAGGTCCAATGGAGATTAACATGACAGAAGGGTCATGTCTACAAATGGAGCTGACTGTGGCGAGCAGCAGCATACGGTTTCATACTGTTTTCCTCAGTCATTTGTTTGCTATTAAACGCATAGCGCCTAGTGTAATTTCTAGGCATAGTGGCTAGTGTCTGGATAACAACACTGAGCAGTCATAATGTCCTTTTGACTGAAACACAACTTGTGTTTTTACACACAGTAGTTTTTCTCCAGGTTATGTTGCAAGACTTATATGTCTTATATATTATATGTGTGTTTCAAATAGGGACCAGAAAATGTTTTTTTCGGTCGTATTCCTATTTTTCTAATTCCTTCTTCAAAATCCCTGCTTTCTGACTATAATTAAAAATTACAGATTTTCTATGAAATTGCGCCATGTGAAGATTTGTACAACGAATATTATCAATCATTTGAAATGCATCAGCCCACTGGCCACTTGATTTCTAACTACATTATATTCATAGGCAAATGCATTTCATATCGCCGTGCATGAATATTACACACATTCGCAGTCATATATGAGGATCTCACGTATCATTTTTATGCATTTGACTTCCAAGAAAGGTTGTGTCAGCGAGACACGAGGCCCTCGTGAGGAGCGCGATTACATGTTGCCTCCCTGTAGCATATGGATGTCACTGCTTCCAAGGATTCCCTCTGCCAGGTGAACATCTGTTGCTTAGCACTCACACGGAAGTGAAAGCCATGACTCTGGCAAGATGTAATCTAAGGAAAACTATGTTAACCCCCTGTCTGCTGTGATGACTGTTTTTATAATAGTACAAGACACGGTTAGGGTATTCCTAGGGGTTCCAAACACTGTTACGTAGCAAAATAATTGCATATTCACTTTTGATGTTTCCTGGGAATCTAAGCCTAGGGTTAAGAATAGTGTTATACAATTGAATACATACATCAATAGGCAGATTTATTATTTAGCTATTTTTTAATTGGATCTTTATAATTTGACCGTATCCAATTTCATCTGTAATACCCTGGTTATAGGAATTAACCAACGGGATAACAGTACAGTAGGGTAAACAAAGTGCTGATATCACATGCATACAGTTAGTTAGCTGTGATCATGTGCTCACACGTCATTTATGAGATGCTCTGTCTGATAGGGAGCTCACAGTAATCCCCATCCAGCCCATCTCCCACATTACACCCTGTGCAGAATCAGGTCTGGCATAATCCTGGGCTGCAGAACTTTAATCACACTCAGAGGAATGGGGGTCTGCGGCTGTAGATTCAGTGTTTGAATGTGAACACATTGTGTTGCATTTGGTATTACTGTAGTGTGTTAACCTATAATATATATATATATATATAAAATAATGCATAATACTGTCCATAATAGTGTCCAATTCTCCTTTTCGCAAATTTTTTCTTCATTGAAATCCAATAATGAATATGGAACAGTTATCAAGGGAATTTATAACCAAACACAATAACACAGATTAAGGCGTATATAATCTTATAATTAAAAATACATGCCGCAAGTTCTTTGCTGCACGAGCCGGTCGTTTCTTTTTGAAACCCAAGACATGCAGCACTTCCACGCAGTCTGGAAGTGCTACAAGAGGACGCAGCAAAATCCCCGGCACAGTGGTGAACGCAAGATTCAAGTAGCATGTAGCTTTACACCGATAAAACGCGGCGGTGCTTTTCGGCCGTTTGTCAGGACCTAGGAAGTAACGCTGTGGAGCTACAGAAGCTGAGTCAACAGCCACTTGTTCCAAAATCGGAAAAAAACCCAAAACCACATATATGCATACACATATATACATACCATACGTTGTGCGCTAACAGCATTTTGAAGCTAGATCTGAGAAAAGGAGCTGTAGTGCTTCATTAGGTGCTGCTTCTATCTAAAACGTCCACCCAAGTGTCACAGGAGCATGCCTCTTGAAATCATATAATATATTGTATATACCAGGTACAAGTGTAAGTAGAATCGGAACAATAGCTACACAAAATCTTCCAACCGAGCAAATAAGACGATTCAAGAATGAGAAATGCAACACTAAGTACGTCCAATGTCCGGGTCTTAAGGAATACCAAGCAACTTTATATAGAAATTTTAAGTTTGGATATATTCTTTTCTTTTACTTAGCAATGCTGCACATTGCTCGATACTAGATTCACATGAATTCATAATTAAATGAATTAATATAAATACAAATCACCTATGAAACATGGCATAAATGGCTGCATCTTAAATCAGCTACAGTGCTACAGTGCGGCCCTCATGACTACAGCCACGTTTAGGGAAGCCTTCTTATGGAGAGGCGTGGGAGTGTTCCTGCCTGTCCTCCAGGATGACAGCTGCTGAGGAACCAACTCTTCCATGAGGAAACAAGCAACACGAAAAGGTGAAAAAGTCTCCACATCCTCCTCTCTGCTCTTCCTTTCTGTGTGACCCGTCTTATGATTTTATTTTTCTTGAGTCTGTCGGTGTCCCGGGTCATGGAAAGAACATGCATTTCTTGTTTCAAAACAAATGTGGAATGGTAAGATTTTCTCAGAAAATACACAAGAGTAATATTTTATTTCTGAGAGGAGTGTACTGTTAAAAAAAATCAGGTATTGCATTACTAAGTCAAAATAACCCACATGGAGGTACAGACTTACAATATAGCCCAAAACCAAAAGGCACTCATTTTTAGTGTTAAGGAGTATATGTTTGATTGTATTCATGCTTTTAAGCAATTTAGTCACTGAGATAGCAAACATCCGTTACTTTCACCACCTTAGGGACATTAAACAAACCCACTAACTAAATGAAAGCAAATGACAGTTTTCCTTTTCGGAAGTGACATTTCTCTGTTATTTTATGCTTTCATTAATTTCAATAACTTGGAAAACATAAAAACACGTAGATCACCCCAAGTGTTAAATGTAGAGCAGAAATTATTGCAGTAAATGTTTTTTTACAAATGTCTCCACGGCATAAGGACTAAAACAAGTAACAGGAATGTCTTTTGTGGTGATAGGAATGACCCTTAAAGCTTTGTTGGCTTGTGGGTTAGCATTGCTCAAATTTTGCTCAGACACTTTATGAAGGAAATGCTTGATTGTTCGGGGTGACCATATAGGGCTAAAAGGGCAATACTCGACGTCTTTGCGACAGGGCCCCGGTCTTGCAAACCAAACTGTCCATTTCTCTGGCTTTGTGGGAAAATGACTAATTAAACTGATCCTGAAACCTCAAAACAGTAATCATTCAGCTGAAAAAGATTTTACATATCCTGCGGGTTCTTTTGAAGCAGAACCAAATACGTGGCCCCTGAAATATTCACACACTCACAGCTGTACACTTTTCCTAATTTTATTATGGTGATTGTACGTGGTCATAGCTAGATAGTATAATTCAGTAAAACTTCTTATACAACCAAACATAAAAATTATTATGACAATGGAGATTATAACGAGGAACTAAAGTCAAGTGAAAAAGAATGTACGCCTTCTTTCAGTTCTGTGGTTTTACACATCTGGACATAAAAATCATGTCCTTACCAGGTTCTGAAATTTAAACCTAACCTTGGGCGTAAAACAACACACAATAGATTCCACTGTGCCATTCTTTATTTAACAAAAATTAAGCCAAAATTAAGAAGCCGTGTGTGAAAAACTAAGCACAATTCCAAAGCACGCAGAACCACTTTCAGCACCAATGACTTGAAGGAATTATTTTCTGTAGGACCATCAGTGTCTCACATCATTGTGGAGGAATTTTAGCCCACTCTTATTTATAACATTGCGTCAGGTGATTGAGGTTTGAGGCCTGGACTTTGAGTCATTGCAACACCTTTCTTTCTTTCTTTTTCAGGCATTCTGCTATAGATGTGCTGGTGTGCTCGGGATCATTGTCCTGTTGCATGACCCAATTTCAGGCAAGCTGTAGCTTTCAGACAGATGGCCTCACATTTCACTCCACAATACTTTGGTATACAGAGGAGTTCATGGTTGACTCAGTGACTGCAAGGTGCCTAGGTGCCGTGCCTGCAAAACAAGCCAAATCATCACCCCTCCACCACCGTGCTTGACAGTTGGCATGAGGTGTTTGTTCTGTTATACGGTGTTTGGTTTTCGCCATAATTGGTGCCCTGAGTTATGGCCAAACATCTACGCTCTTGTCTTGTGGTTAGTTCAGATGCAACTTTGCAAAGCTAAGCCAAGCTGCCATGTTCTAGACAGAAGAAGCTTTCTCCTTCCAAAAAAGCCACACAGTCTTTCTCTAATTGTACTGTCATGACCTTGAACATTTAACATACTAACTGAGGCCTGTGGAGCCTGAGATGTAACTCTTGGGTTTTGTGCAATTTCTCTGAGCATCACACGATCTGACCTTGGGATGAATTTGCTGGGATGTCCACTCCTGGGAAGATTGGCAACAGTCTTGAATGTTTCCACTTGTGAATAATCTTTCTCAATGCAGAATGATGGATTTCAAATTGTTTGGAAATGGCCTTATAACCCTTCCCGGATTGATGGGCAGCACCAATTGCTTCTCGAAGACCATTGCTGATGTCTTTCCTGCTTGGCATTGTGTTAACACACCTGACTGCTCCAGACCAGCACACTGCCAAAATGTCTGCTTTTATGGAGGTGATCACAACGCTGATGCTCAATTAATCAAGGGCATTTGGTTAGCATCACCTGGCTGCTACTTACCCTCTTATTTCCCATGGAAGTATACTTAATTTTTCACACGCTGCTTCTGTATTTTGATTTAGTTATTGTTACATAAATAATGACACAATGTAATATACCATGTGTTGCTGTTCATCTTGAGATTGTACTAGGTATTCTATTTCACATGAATGTATGTACGATGTAAGAGACTCATAAAGTCTCACTGAAAACAATTTACTTCAACTGATTGCTGCTGAAGGTGGTTCTACATACTATTGAATCTTGTGTGTGCAGTTTTTCACACATGGCTTCTCCATTTCGGCTTCATTTTGTTAAATAAATAATGACACGGTAGAACCTGTTGTATTGTTTTATACCTGAGGTTAGATTTAAATCATTTTAGAACCCGATAAAAACCAGATAATTGTATTGCGTCCTGATATGTAAAATCATAGAACTCAAAGAGGGTGTACTTTCTTCTTCAAATGACTGTGTGTGTGTGTGTGTATGCTATTAGTGACACTGCATTGGTTAAAGTTATGCAAATAAAGCAGTTTTCGCAACAAATGGCTGATAAGTAAAATACCTGTTTGTGCAGTTCCTCCATGCCCCTACTAGCAAGGGAAAAACAGAAAACCTGTCTCATTGTCCCCTGTACACAGGTGATATTTTAGCACACAGCACCTAATGCTCTGAATAGACAGGAACTGGGCACTTTAGCAAGCAAGGTTCCTCCTTCAGGCTTTCCCCGGGCACCCTACCTAGCATCATCACCCCCACCTTAACCATCATCTTTGTCATTATCATTGTCTTGATCATCATTTTTTTTTCCTCGGTACAATACGTCCAAGTCAGTATTTGCAGTGCTGTTCGAATGTTTGTTCAGTCTGTTAGCAGGATTGTCCTGGTCTAAAGGGGCTTTGGAAGGACATCTCTGCTGCAAACAAGCTGCTTTTTATACCCACATAATACAGTGTTTACTTAGAAGGATCTGTGTGGATGTTCAAAGATGAGCTGAAATATGTTTGCCATGTGATAAGATGCCATGTGACGAACTAATAATTTTATAATATATAACCTTTATATAATAATAATAATAATAATAATAATAAAAATTTAACCTAAATAATTGCAGTTTGATTAGATGCATTATGCTGTAATCATTGGCATAAGATAGCATTTGATATGGGGAGAGAGGGGTGCACAAGTTAATAATTTAAATTCAGAAGTCTAGTTATTGAGGGAATGAGGCCAAATTAAATATTGGAGGGGGGGTATAGCCCCCCCTCACCATCCCTGCAGTCCCTACACCCGTAGCCATAATAATGTTCCAATGTTTCCAAGAGGAATCTTGTTCCAGAAAAAAAGACAACTCCAGCCTTTACCCCAAGCGCGTCTTTACTGCGCAGGATCCAGAGTGTCCTCACTGTGCGATCGCTGCTCACGACAGCCCCGTGCACCTTGTGACCTCGCGCCCACAGCCGCTGCAGATGTCCCTTTTCTTCTTCATTACCCAACAGCAGCTGAGTGTCGCCTTGCCTGGGTCGATACCAAGAGGCCCGGCTACGGGACATTTCTACGCACGCGTGTGCCATGTGTCGCCAGAAGGGCGGCCAGCTCGCTTCCAGATCAGCCTCCCCACTTGTCCGCCCGCCTGCCCGCTCAAGAGCAAAACGGGCAGAAGAAAGTGCGGCGTTTTTCTGCTCCGGTGACCCAAACCTTACATCTTCTTGTGCAAGCAGGTGCCGACGCCTGAAGTCAATTGCCTTTACCCCACTGCACTGTCACCCTTATTTACTCGCGGAGGCAGACTTTAGAGCTTGTCGCAGTGCCAACCAAATTGTTTCCAGTGTTCCAGGTGACACTGGGGCTTCTTCGCCTGAAATTAAAAGAACGAGAGAAATGGCTCAAGAGCTAATGCACTGAAGCAAAGATTAACAACCAACTGTTCCCTTTCTGATACTCAGCACCTGCCCCTCCAGACTAAATCGCGGAAAACCCTGCTGTGTTAAATGTGATTTGTGCTTTTGGATAGCAAAATAAATTTTTCATGCAATAAAACAATTAGGTTAATATCATTACTTAATTTACTTACTCTTATGATTAAGATTTATAGAATAGTATTAATAGAATATTTGTTGTAATGCCATCTTTATTTGTTCTAAGGCCAGCTTTTTCATAATGTATTTTTGTACATAAAAATGAGAATACGTATAAACATAAACTGAGATTTTGCAGTTATGTGTTTAAAACAAAATTTTGTTTCACATATTCTACAAATAATACAGTATCCATTCATACTTTTCTGCTTTAGGCAAAAGCTTCCTGTTGAGAAAAAACATGGCAAGTAATTTCCTCACCAAAATGTTTGCTGTGTAAGAAGGACAGAGGGGCTGGACAGAACTTCTGCACCTGTCCTTGACCCTTGTACCTAGGTGGAAAATGTTTCATCTCTCGTGTTTCCAAACAGGAAATCTTTGAGGAAGATTCAAAAAGGAAAGCTTGTTACTTTTTACCTAGTCCATATATATGTTCTAAGTTTTTCATATAATTTTTTTCCTTTGCTAAAAAGAACAAACAAAGATATTTTCTTTTAACGCATCCGAAACAATGGCACACGTGAAAGAACTACCACTAAACAATATGCTCTAGGAGAACAGGGCAAACTTCTCCACAGCTGAAGTAGGAATTGAAACCTTTGGCCCTTAGGGTGCTAGCAAATTAGCCAACACCCAACCCCCATGTTAAAACATCCACCCACCCACCCATCCATCCATGCGCTATCTGCTTGTCCTTGTTACAGTTGTGGGGGAGAGTTTGAGCCTATTCCAGGTAGCATAGGGCACCAGGGTACATACATGCACACACTTAAGCTGCAGGCAATGAAGACCCACGAATTAACCTAACTGCATGTTGTTGGACCATGAGAAGAAACCTGGAATCCATGGTAAAATATTTGAATGATAAAAGATAAAAGAATATATAAAAATGATAAAAGATTATTTAATATGAATATTCATGTTTAGTGGTTTGACCTGGACCTTAATAAACAGAATCATCTTAATAATGCAAACCATACTGTTTTTGTAATAATTTCTAGATCTCATTTTTGATTTATTCATATGATCTATGAGGGGAGGAGCTCCAGCGTGAGCAGGGTTATAGCTCGCTAAGCGTAGCTCTCTCGCACTCATGCTCCATGTGGCCCTGCCATTATACAAGCTTTGTCTGCTCTCAATAGGCCACCTTGAAAGCCACAGAGAAGATAACCTGATAGGGGCCCTCCATTGCTGCGACGCACTCCAGGCTAACGCCGAGGACCGGGCGCCCTTGTCGCTGACTGTAAGCGTCCTTGGCAACTGCGGCCGGTGGGGCCACATCTGAAGGGAGCTTGGGGAAATGGATGCCAACAACTTTTCGAATTCCACGGGGGCTTCCCAAAGCGGGAGTGGGAGAAAGGAGAGACGTGTCCCTGGGGAGTGGGCCGGCATGCAGCACGCATTGCTTATAGTCCCAGGGGCCTTTCTGCTGGACTTTGTTTAGGACCTCTGGTGGAACTGAGTTTGCAATACGATACACCTCACTGTGGCCACAAAGGAAAGGCCCACATTTATGCACGTATGACCAAATAATTAATATATCATGAATTTAGACTTTCGAGATCATATACTGAACCCCGTAATCAGTTTCCTATTTTGAGGCCGCTGTTGTTCCACAAGTACTTGTCTCATGCTCGACAGTCTGTCGGAGACATACGTGGGGACGTAGCTACATTTTAATAGCTGAGATGTCCTGTCCCAGCAATAACAACGCATTACAGTCACACAAAGTGCAGCAAGGAAGAGGTGCTGTGAAACGGAAAGGGAGGTGACATAAAAGATAGTGTTTGGCACCAAAACGCGACAGGTGGACCGAGAGCAACAACTTACCCTTGTGGACAGCAGACCAGAGCTGGGCTCATACAACTTCGGCAGTGTGTGGGCGGTGTGTGACTCAGAGGGTTAGACCTCTGGCCCTGTCCTTGGAAGGTTGCTGGTTTGAATCCCATCCTCGCATGACTTTTCACCTCTCAGTCGGGGCCTTGAGCAAGACCCTTCATCGCCCAAAATATGTTCTGCAATGCTGAATAACTAGCTGAACCCAAACTTCATTACATTGCATTATTTTTCTTGTGTTTAAATAATTATTTCTGTAGTATCACAATATTCTATTTTCTGGATATTTTACTTGAGTCATATATATTCTTTAAATTTGTCGGCATACATTTACATTGTTTGTACCGTATGTGCCTTTGTTTGGAGTTATATGTACGTTCGTCTGTACACTGTGTTTTTATGCTGAATGCGCCAACATTTCCGCCGCAAGTAATTATCAATACCATTAACGTAATTTGTCGGTAATACAGTATTGAGATACGAGGCTTGCAAATGTAACAATAAACATAACACTCCAAAAGAATTTATGTTCTATCTTCTTTAACTTTCACATATCACAATTAATCAGAGACAGGAATAAAAAACAGAAACGCTGAGGTACGGCCGACAAATGTGCGGCGTTTTACTGTGGTCACAGGGTGTTACGGGGAGTGCCGTGGCTAACCAGTGGCCTAAAGTTAAAGGGGAAAAAAAATCGGAATTACGTGCAGAGCTAAGGAAAACAAAGGGGAAAGCCTCTGTGGAGACAATCTGCTCGTGAAGCAGGAAGCTTAGTCACTCAGATGTACGCGCATCACAAAGACTGGCGTCTGGAGGATGTGTTGCTACGGAGGGCGATTGTGTCAGCACTATTGGCAGGAACGTTTCCTTACAGGTGAACTCTTAAATGGAGACTGACAGATATATGTTTCCTGCTATTCTGTGAGGCGGGCAGGCTTAGAGCAGACCCCACTGGGGCAGGCTCACCGGTGTCTTGGCCTGACCTGGTCATTCTGTCATTCATACAAGAGGAAGGTGACTTAGCCCCTGAGTCCCTGACCACCCTAAGATGACATTGTTCTCGCTGGTTAATCTATTTAAAAAACTGTTTTACTTGCACTGGGAATGAACAAATAAAAATATATGGTTTATCATTGTGTGCCTGAATTTTATCTGCTAACCTACTTGGGTCTTTAAGTATTGATTTATTGGCTTGTGCTCAGCAGTTTGATTATTAATAATTGATCACATTTCATTATATGTTGTATTGTGTAGTGAGTACTGTATATAAGATTACTATACTGTACACATTGGCAAATGGTTTGGAATACACTGTAAACATTATTATTATTGTTATAATAACTATTATTATTATTGTTGTTATTATTCCTTAATTTATTCAAATGCTAGTTATACCAAACAGCATGGCACAGTTATTCTTAAAGGTAAAATAAAATCAAGTAATACTGTAAATTTAATAACCGAGCATTAATGTTAAATACTTACAAAATCACATCCAGTTTACAAGGAGTTGGCACATGAATGAATAAAGGCAGAGAGGAGCCAAGAGAACATCACAGTTCCTGAGCAAAAGAATTGCTGGCTGGGGTGAAATCTGGGCAGAGTGAAAGGCTATAATACATTTGAGAGGCACAATCAAATCTAGCCACATTATCAAGATGCAGTACAGGGTCTAATGAAGTGCCATACTGACACTCAGGGAAAAGTTACATGAAACCCTTTTTCCTAGTGGGAGTATTCTGGAGCGACAGGCTACAAGAACTTTACCAACAATGGCCGTTAGTATTTTGCTTTATGCTGGAGATGCCAGAATTATTATGGAGACCTTAAAAAAGGGGCTTCTGCGGCCCTCTCCCTGGTCCAGAGAAAAGACTCTTAAGGATTTTAGCCAAGCAAACTGAATTGAAAATGACTATTTCAGCACTATAACGGAGGCAGACAAACCTTACATGAGAAATATCATACTTCTAAAAAATAATGTATGTAGGATAGGTAGATAATTATTTGCCAAACAAATTTTCTGTAGTTAATCTGCTCTGCTGTCAAATTTACAATCTTCCAACTGCTTATCTAGTACAAGGTCCTGGGTTTTCTATCGAAAGAGAATTTCTAGAACTGCATACTTTTAGTATACCAGTAATCACCCAGACTGGTTTAACCAGTGCAACCATATATGGTTTAAATAATACACAAAGTGAAGTCCTTCCCATCATTAGTGCCTTCATCACTTTTACATGATTTATGATGAGAAAAAAAGATGAATAATTAAAATGGATTCAAATGAAAATAACATGGACAGGACAAGAGCTGCAAATGAATGAAGACTAAAGGATCTCATCATACTAATGTATGAAAGTGAGTTGTATTACTAAAGAAAGCATAGATGAAAAGTTTCATTAAAAACTTTTTTCGATTTTTTTTAAATAACGAATAAAGATAAGAGGTTAAATCATGTTTTTCTTTTTTTTTTTAAATCTGATATCAGCTATTTAATCATTAGCAAATAAAGTCGTGCAAAAATATTTATAAATGCGTGACGTCAATTTTGTTTTCCCTCAAAAAAAAAAAAGAAATTCCATTAGTGGCTCACCGTGGCCACAAAAGGGTTACAAACGCAGCAGCCTTCCAAAACATCAGCAGCCTGTTTGTGTGAAGCAACCTGAATGGCTGCTCCTGGTCATTCTTCTGGCGGCCAGGGTGCTGATAGATATTACAGCCTAGGAAGTGCATAATGACTGCCAACTTATTTATCCAGGATATCCCAAACTGGCAGACACTCCCCAACGGAGCAGGCCTGCATCCACATGACCACCGGTACCGGGGAAGGTTAACAAGGGCCAAAGGGCAGGCTCAGGTCATCTATGTTTTTTCGGTGTTTTTTTTTTTCCAATTCAGAAAATAAAACTAATTTATCCTTGCATTATTCAAAAATTACTACTGTCAACTTTTTATGTTTTCCCTAAAAGAATATAAATCTCAAACATTTAGTTATGTCAACAAAAATATCATCTGAATTGTTTCTGGACAACACAGAGGACTGTGTCATACTTCGTAAATGCTGTGAGAGAACTCTCTCTGGTGTATTTATACTGTTGTCTGGTGGCCTGCAGTACTCCAGCATTGTAGACACTTGTTTAGACTGAGTATTTGATCTGTTAGCGTCCGGCACCTCAGATGTGGACTAAGGAAGGAGGAGGCCATTCGCATCTCGTCTGTTGACGAGATGTTGAGATGTTGCTTATGGGACCCTTTCTGGGAACAGGTCTACTCTGAGTCATATATTCACATTTCAATGTCCATTCACGTTCTCCTTTTTTTGATGTTTCCTGCAACATTACCATCAAACAATAATAGCAAACACATCACATCGAAGCCTGCGCAGCTACGCACATTTTTTTTTCCCACAGGCACTCAAGTGCAAAACATGTTTAAAGAAAGCTGAACAATGACTCATCCTAGGAGGCGTTTTGGGACTAAACCTGGTCAAAGCAACTATTTGTCATGGCAGCCAATGGCAATACCCGTCTCAATACGCCGCCACTCTTTGTGTTCCGTCGCTCGCTCCTGAATAACTGTCTTTCTTCTCGAATTATAACGGCAGACTCTTTAGACGCCGTTGCGTTACAGTTGAACCAAGGAGTGCCGAGCGGGCTGCCACTTCTGTGCAAGTAACCTTGCCAAAGGGGCTTTTTTTTTGCTCCCCTGCACAAAGCTGGCTCTATCTTTGTATATTGAGTGAGTTAAATCAATGGTAAATTGTTGGCACTTTTCACAGGACAGTGACCAGGAAGCAGGCGGTGTCCCCTCCATGTGATTGACACTTGAAACGTGGCTGAGGACGGAGCCACAGGCGCTGGAGGCTCCACGCTTGAAGTCTCTGCTGGGTATAACAACTGGTGACATCTGCAGAAAGGCCGACAAAAGGCAGTTGAAAGCTATGTTTGTTGCCTTTCCCCTCTCAGATCTTCTCGCTTTCATGGAGCTCCTCCTTGCTTTAATATTATGATTCGGCACCTGGCTCTTTTGAACCTTGTTTTAAACTTCAAACAGGGGAGGTGGTATTAGCAAACATGAAATAGGGATGGTTGGTGGGCGGGTAGAAAAGTGGGGGCCTCTAGCCGACAGTTTGATTTATCGTCATCGTCTTATCAAGGATCTTTCTCTCTTTTTTTTTTTTGTCCTGTGGTCTTTGTCACCAGCTGCCACTTTTTGTCATCTTTAGAGGCATCATCATTTCTCTAAAATGTAAAAGACTCTACGTATCATGACAACTTTCAATACAAGCGGGATCAGTACGGCGCGTAGTGTAGGGGGTGACAGAACCAGAGAACGTCGCAGTGAATCAATGGACAGCGTATAAGTACAAGGATGGTAAATTCGGGAAAGCCCCATTTTTCGGTTTTTGAAACATTATCAGATTCAGTAAATTTTCATCCAGCAGGTCTCGTATTTACAGATAGGCTCCTTCCTATTTATTTTTTACTTGAACTTTATGGCCTACAAGTACAGAAAAAATTCTTGCTATCATAGCTAACATAGCTAACATTAATATTCAATCTTCCACACGAAGCGTTACAGTAAATCAGAAAAATACAGAAGCAAGACACCCAGACGATAACCCACCTGGCGTTGATGCAGAATTATATGCAAAAATGTATATCTATGTGGATATTAGCAATACATATTTACTTAAATACAGTTTCTAAAACTGTTAATTATATAACCATTAAATTGTCAAGTTGGCTTTCTGTAGTTTCAACACACACAAGTTATGAATTTTGATAATGGCCATACTTTACATGTATCAGGGTTACTGTGACAGTTTAACTTATCACATACCGTGTTCCAGCAAAACATACCAAATACAGAACAAATTGCCATGCACTGTGAGCAGGTAGTTCTTGAAAGGTGACAAAAGGGAAGCTTTTACACAATACGCAGTAGGCAATTGCTGCTGGGGCACGTTCATGGAATCATTTGCATGTGTGAAACTTTCGTCTAACATATTATATGATACCACTGGCAAAATCGCTGAAGGCCATTACACTCTTGAACATAATCCCCAAATATACCCAGCAGCCTAATTGCTGTGCTTCATTTAGAGATCACTTAATTTTAGAATCTTCAGATCCAATTAAAGGTATGAGCTGCACCTCTAACATTTATTTCTCAAATGAAAACATTATGTTACAAATGCAAAAAGTTGAAGTATTAAGTAAATTGAGATACATAATTGTCTGTGGAAAGCCATGAAAAATAGAATGACGTTGAAATGATCATCTATTCTTTTTCTCACCAAAAAAGATATTTGGAAAATGTTCTAAGAAATGGGAAGTGATGTGGATATGAAGCAAAGGTAGGACAATAAACGGACTTTGAAAGTACGCTATCATTTACAGTTTGTTTTCGGTTAACAGTCAACGCCTACTTAGTACTGGTGCATGTATAGCCCAACTGTATTAAATTTAATACTTAATGCTGTTTAGTCTTGGAGAAATTAGCATGCAAAAACTGTTATAATACTTTAATGTATTTAAATATGCATTACAACAGTGTTCAATGACATAATGCATTAGATTAAATATGCTTAAAAATGGCAGAAGCGGGGCTTGTATTTGTTGGAGTTTGTGTAGCAGAGAAGCTTGCTGTGATTTGATTTAATTGAGCTTAATTCAGGTCAGCAAAGATTAAATCATCAAAAGGAGAACCCAAGCATTGGAATGAAAAGTTTAAAGCAGATAGACATCATGATAATGTAAAGAGAATATTACAATTTAAAGTTACAGTCCATTTCATGACTGCTTTATCAATTCATATGTCTCCCTAAGGACCCCACATGGGCAGGATGCTAGTTTGTCACAGGGAACATATAAATACAATCATACACTATGGGCAATATAGAGACAGGGAAGAGCTAGCTGCTGTTATTGGACTGTGGGACAAAATCTGGTACTCAGAGTCCTGAAACAGAAACAGAGCCTGAGATTTAAACCCCCAATCCTGGGGGTGTGAAGCAACAGTGATACCCACCAATCATTCGTGATGTCAATTGTGACCTGTGACATCAAATATTTTGGTAAATATGCCATTGATATATATTGCCATTAAAATATTGTCATTGGTTATCATGATTGGACTGTCCAACATAAACCAGATTTTTTTGTTATGTTGTTACTAGACACAAACTCCTAGAATACAGCAAAGTGTATGTCTGATAACAAGAAGTGCAAAGCACCCCTTTGCCCACTTGACCCTGCTTCTGGAACCTTCCGCTGCCACACGCCACAACATCCACATAACATTGAGTCAAGGACGCCTAATGGACATAAACAAGAACGCTGCTAGCATGTCAGTGAAGACTAACCAGGGGCAAAAACATCAAAATGCAGGTTGGAGATTTGACATTCCTGCAGGCTCTGTTTGCCTCACCAGTGATTAAAAAAAAAAAAGTCAATATCCCCTTCTGTTTCTAAAGGCTCTCTATCTGATGAACGTGGGTGATGCAGACCCGATTGAACTGTAACAAAAGTACTGCTTAAAAGGCACTTTTAAATGGTTTCTTTTGTCAGTGTGTGTGAGTGCATGAGTATATCAGTGCAAGTGTATATGTGTGTGTGTGCGTGTGCATGTGTGTGTGTTCTAACCCTGTGATATTGATGAAAAAAGTACTGGGAAAAATATCACAGACGGTCCCAGTCCTGAAGGTTAAATGAGCACAGTAAACGTGTCTTTACACTTATAAAAGAAGGGCTAATGATACGTTTATTGTCTGTGAATTGAATATTAAAAATGGTACTATATGCATTTTAGATATTATATTACAGGAGAAAAGGGCAGCTTGGTTTATTGAAATTAAGATATTCTTCTTCATTGTCAGGGTGCCATGATGGCGCAGTGCTTGGCACGGGTTCGAGTGTCCGCCCTGGCCCCGTGTGTGTGGAGTTTGCGTGACGACAAACATTGGTCTCGCCTGACCAAAGACATTCTTCCCTCCTCAGCCCCAAAAACATGCTAAAGGTGCGTGTGTCCTGTGATGGGTTGGTGCCCCATCCCAGGTTATTCCCTGCCTTTCACTTGTAGCTTCTGGGATGGGCTCCGGAGCCCCTGCCCCCATGAATAGGACAAGCAGATGGAAGCCTCATTTATACTTGTACAATTTAAAATGTGTTACACAGTACACAATCACACATTAAAAACCTTAAATTGTGCTACTTTAAATTATGAGTTCCGTAATCAGATAACTGCATTTTAAATACAGTGTATAAAAATTCAGGTAAAAGGCAGGAATAAAAATCAACTAATAAAATGCAGACATTTTAAATTTAAAAAGATGGGCATTGATACCCTGGCAGATTCAGGGGGCTTAGCACCTACAAGGGTCCTTGAATACTTCAAATTGTATATAAAATTGATAGGGCGGGCTCCCAAGGTGACATCTTCTCAGGGGGTCCAAAATTTCCCGGTATGCTCCTGTTTGTAAGATTAACACATTAGAAGTAGTATTAGTGGTATATTAGTAACACATTCATAGTAGTATTAGTAGTAAACCCAAAGTTATCCCCTATAGTTTATATTTATTAATTTAGCAGACACTTTTGTTTAAAGCAAAGTACAATGGAGGAAGGTTTGGCAGGAGAGAACAGGGTCAGCCGGCATCCCTGGAGCATTTGAGGTTAAGGGTCCTGGCCATGGGCCCAGTGGTGATATGGTTATTCTGTGGGCCATGAGATTTGAACTTACAAGCTTGCAGAAAAAGGCTCAGATCCAAACCCACTGAGTGGCATCTCACCCATATGGGCAAGGATAATAAAGCTATAAGTAAACTCACTAAACTCTTAAATATCATTATCTTAAAATCACCGTGCATGACCAGTAGTGCAAATCCAGCACAGGAAAGAATCGTGAGCAGATTGTAGCATGACTGCCATTGTTGCCTTACGGAAATAGATCTCGAGGTTGAAACATTACGAGAAATGTCTGGTGGAATAATCATAGTAGCATGATGAAGAGACCTCCCTTAGTGCAGCCTTGGGCTAATTGTAACCTTGCTATTCATTTGCCTTGAGGTACGTGGCAAAAATGAATAAAACCAACTATACAATTATCCAACAATGCTAAATTATAGATTTATTTTCCTAACATGCAGGACAAAAAATGAGAAGAATTCTCATGAAGTCCAACTTTGACTTCCAAAAAATTACCTGAAGAATGTGTCCATTCTTCTCAAGGAAAACAGCAGGGACTAATTCGAGATGTCAGACTTACTTGATTGTAGATGCAAAGGAGTCAATCTGAGAAAGGCGAGATCAAAATGGAAGGACCTACAGAAGGCGAGGTGCAAATTGCAAAGTAGAGAAGAAAAGGCAGAGATTTCATAAAAACACTGGAATCACGGATTTCAGAGAGCTTCCAGGAAAGGCAAAGACCAATATTAAAACAACATTTGCAAACTCATTTAATATGGAAATAGATATAAAAATGTTCTTCTGAGAGATGTTCCAACCTCCAGTAGATATGCTGGAGACAGGCAAATAATTAACGTGAAAGACCGAGAAAAAATGTGTGGAATGCGCAGAATTCTCTATAACTAAGATCTCAACAACCAAGTGGCATCTAATGAGGTCAGATCCAATGAAGTGGAGAACAGATTAACATGGAAATCGCATCTTAAAACGAAGGCCATGAGGAACATTGACATCCTTCTAAGAAATATTATGAGAAACGTAAAAAGAAGCAAGTTTTAGCCGAGTCATGCAATAGATTTTGAGAACAAAAATAGCTTAAAGATTAGAAGAGATCAACTTATATTGCAATACCAAAGAAACGAGACATCTTGGAGTGTGCAAACTATCGTACAATCTCTCTCATGTTACATGCCAGTAAGATTTCTCCTCAAGATAATTCAATACAGATTACAACCCTACATAAAAAACAGCACTGCCTGATATACAAGCTGGGTTCCGGGAAGGTAGAGAAACAAGAAACATCACTGCTGACACAAGATTAATAATTGAAAAAAAAACAAGGAATACCAGAAGGAGGTCAATGTGCTTTATTGATTACATCAAACCCTTTTGTGTTGACCATGTCAATCTTTGGAATGTTATAAGCAAAATGGTTGTACAACAGCATCTCATTGCCGTTACCAAGAATCTCTGTACTGGACAAGAAGCTACAGATATGGCAATATTTGGAGAAAATTTGACACTACAGTTATGTTACAGTCATGAGAAAAAGAAAGTTCACCTCAGGTATAAAACAACACACACACAACAGTTTCCACCATGTCATTAATAAAAAATAAGTCAAGATGGAGAAGCCAGGTGTGAAAAACTGAAAAGCTTGATTCAATAGCTTGTAGAACCAGAAATAATCATTTACTGTATGATTTTGTCAGTCTCTCACATAGTTGTGGAGGAATTTTGGCTCAATCTTCTTTACTACATAGCTTCAGTTCATTGAGCTTGGGATCATTGACCCATTGAATGATTTCGCAGCAACACATTTGACTCTACAGTATTTGGGTATACAGAGGAGTTCATGGTTGACTCAATGACTGCAATGTACCCAGGTCCTGTGGCTGCTAAACAAGCCCAAAGCATCACCCCTCCACCACCATGCTTGACAGTTGGTATGAGGCGTTTGTGCTGATATTCTGCGGTTGACATCCATGAACATGGTGCTGTACATATTGGCCAAATATCTCCACATTGGTCTCGTTTGTCCAAAGGATATTGTTCCAGAACTCTTGTGGTTTGTTCACATGCAAGTCTGCAATCCTAAGCCATGCTGCCATGTTCTTTTTAAAGAGAAGAGCCTTTCACCTGGCAACCTTTCCAAACTAGCTACACTTCAGTCTTCTTGTAATTGTACTGTCATGAACTTGAACATTTAACATAGGTAACTGAGCTCTGTAGAGACTAAGGTGTAGCTCTTGGGTTTTTTGCAATTTCTCTGAGCATGACATGGTCTGATCTTGGGTTTGCTGGGATGTCCACTCCTGGGAAGATTAGCAATTGTCTTGAATGTTTTCCACACTTGCGAATAATCTTTCTAACTGTAGAAAGATGAACTTCAAATTGTTTGGAAATGGCCTTATAACCCTCCCCAGTCTGAAGGGCAGCACCAATTGCTTCTCCAAGATCATTGCTGATGTCTTTCCTGCTTGGCATTGTGTTAACACACACCTGACTGCTCCAGACCAGCACACTGCCAAAATTTCTGCTTTTATGGAGGTGATCACACTTGCTGATGGTCAGTTAATCAAGGGCATTTGATTAGCATCACCTGGCTGCTACTTACCTTCTTATTTCCTCTGGAAGCACTATGGGTGTACTTAATTTTTCACACACTGCTTCTGCGTTTTTTTTTATTAATAATGACAGTGTAATACGTCATGTTTTATGTTCACCTGAGGCGGTATTTACCTAGTTTAAAGACCTGCTATAGTCCAGATGATTTTTTATGACCTGATAGGTAAACCCTTAGAATTAAAAGAATACTTTCTTTTTCACATGATTGTCATTCTCCATTATAATCTGCATTGTCAGTAATATTTTTTTTCTGTTTGGTTGTACAAGAGGTTTTACTGCGTTATACCATCTAGCTCTGACCATTTACAAGCACCCTGATATACTTAGGAAACATTATGTTAGGGTGATTTCTTTTTCACATGGCTGTACATCTGAAGATAAAATGGCTAAGAAGTTAAAAGGGAAAAGATGGGACTGTAGCTAAATGAGAAAATAGGACTTTGACCATAGAATTAGCAGAAACCGTTGGGGTTGATGGTAAACTTTTGCCTCCTTGGAACATATGTCAACAAAGGATCCGAGAGCCAAGAAATATATCACAGATGGGCACTTTTGTTGAGTTGTGTTGAGGGACTAGAAGAAATCTTCAAAAGTACTGATGTATGGCATCTCTATGAGCATGGATCAGAATTGTTCAGAAAATGATAATTTCTGGAACTTTTTATGGGTGGATCAGTGGTTCTGAGGCTTGGGATTTGTGCCAGCAATTGGAAGGTTCCTGGTTTCCATGAATGCCTGGAATGATTCTACTCCGTTGGCCGCTTCAGCAAGGCCCTTAACCTGCAATTGTTCTGTCCTGGGTATGACGTTAACCTACATCTGGCTCTGCAAGCAGGTGGGAAAATCTGGGGGGGTTGGTGGCAGGATTGGCACTCCAGCCACTGGAAAAACTTCACACTGTTCAACTCCATCTGAGCAGTGTGGTGCTGAAGTATCACCCACTGCATGGCTGCACCCAGGTTCTCCCAGGGTGGTTTGTTGTGTGGTGTTAATGTGCTGTCTCAGCACATGCCCCCTTACCTTTATCTCTTCATGGATGTGAAGGTAAGAAGACGAGTAGAACCTTTGAACTTCAGTGCAGGCAAACGCTCTTAAGAATACAACAGTCTGTAAAGAATACAGCAAACTTGAAGACAGAAGTCTTACTTTGGACTTATTATGAGGAGACCTGCTGCATTGAAAAAGTGGCGTTCAGTGTAACAGAGGAAGAGAATGACTTCCTGATCACAACAGTGAACATGCCTTTTGGAAGATCTGCACAGATGGCAAGATGTCCTGGAGGAATAATCACCAAAACTCATCATCAAAATGCAAACTCAAATTAATACTATTAATTGGGCACTCATAAAACTATGTGGTCTTTGATAACTTACTTTTTAAAGCATATAGCTTTCGTTTTTTTCATGTGGTATTTTCCAATACATGATCTGCCCATTATCATTGCTCATCTGGGACTTAGTTTGACACTGTGGTCAAAATAAATCACAGGTATCTGTTTCTGCATAAACTGGCACACACTAGTAGAGTCTGACTCGTACAAGCCGACTGGGCTGGCAAAAGCATTATTACAATGTTTCTGGTCAGTAATTCTGTGTTCAGTTAGAAGTTTTCATCCACTATCCTGTTCTCTCGTTTCTCTAAGAATGTGCTTAAAGCTGGGGCATACTACTTTTGTTACAAAATAAACTACGTATTTGCATACTGCTAATTGGAAATAACAGCTTGCAGCAAAAGTGTTAATTCAATGTATCGTGACTATACTTAAATACATTTTACTATCAATAAAATATATATAATAATATGTATATCAATTATCAATGCAAACATCCTTTATATTAGTTTATTATGGGACGTTGTGGTTTTTGTAACTGGAACGAAATCTATACATTATTTATATCACAACATTAAAATATGAAATAATTGTATCAATTATTACAACGATTTTAAGTATGAAATAAAATAATGTATCGAATTTCAACACAAATTATAAATTGTATCAGTCATAGCTATCAAGTAAAATGGAACATAGTTAACATGTATGCAAATTTAATTTAAGCAATTTAAGCCTTTCATTTATCTGTAATTAGACATAATTATGACCATTATGATGTTGCATTTTTTTTAAGTTAGCATTGTATAGCATTGAAACCATTCAACAATATATAATTAAGTACAATTTATAACAATTTTATGACATGTATCTTTTTTATCTCAGTTTTTCACCTTTTAAGAATTTACTTTCATTGAACACGTTAATGGAAAAAGACCGAAGCGCTTCAGTGTTTGTTAATTTGGAAAATGATCTCCTAAGGTTTCAGTATAATTGACTAGAGTTTAAAGTCAATGCGTGTTATGGGTGTCAAGCTGCCTCCTCACATAAAAAGGGTCAAAAGGTAAAATTGATTGAGGTCCCTTCTGCTATAAATAATGTACACCATGTGAATCCCGTCTTTCAGGGAGCACGACATGGTCACTGAAGGTTTCTTCAGGGCGAGGCGCTAGTTGACGGATGAATACAGAACACCTATCCAACAAAAGCCATTCAAGTTTAGAGGAAGGCAAAGCAGCCTACTTTGGTTTCTTTGTGTACCACCTAAAGTATCAAAGGAAATAAAGCTCTGACTGACAGAGACCTAAAGCAGACAATAAAGTGAGATATTGTTCTCTTAATCATTGTGGAAAGGATGAGAAAGTGAGCAAGTCACTGTGGTGTCACCGGTGATGGCAACCTTTGGACAGCCTAAGGATCATACAGTAACATGAAACAAGATTTCAAATAAAGATAATATACAGTTTCAGTGCATCTGCCATTGTGCTGAAACACGTCCTGTCTTCACTCTCAATGGGGGGTGTCTAAAACCAAGACAAAGAGGAAGAAACTGGAGGGAGAAACAGTAGCTACTTGTTATTATGATGTTCCGTAACATGAACTCCTTAGAAGATTTCTTCTTTCATCTGAACCCCTGGTCCTTTTTAATCCGCGAGTCGAGGTGGGATATCTGGGGTCATGAACTGAGAGGGGAGCACAGGGCGTACAACACCGTAAACCCCTCGTAAAGTTACTGTTGCATCCAAGCTTTTGTGTGGCACCCGAGTTGCACACACTCCAATACTCTTTTCTCTGCTCCCCTGCCCCGGAAGATCTGGCACTCTGAGAACTGTAGCCATAGATATGAAAAGTGCTATATGCATTCCCGAATGGGTTACTACATTTTGTAACCTATTTACTCCTTTAATGCACAAACAAAAATAATTCCAAATACCGAAAAATAGCCACTCTTGTTCCAAATAATTCTACTCACATTTCCTCTCCCGTTAAATATTGAGCCCCCCAAACATTCTCACCTCGCCTCTAAAGTTGTTTCCAAAAATTCAAAATTCTTATCCGAAATCCAAAAATACACAAAATTATTAACATTGCACTGAAGTATATTGACATCTAAGACTTGGAAATGAGGGGCATCACTATTTTTGTGTATGGGGAGGGGGGTATTTTAAAATGTAATCTGCTTGCTACATCAGCCTGCCCTACAGAAGCTAATGTACGATTTCCTCTACATGAGGCCCTGTACTCACAGCCACGCCATTAATTACATTTTTCTACTCGTTTTCTTTTATTTTGCTTCTCGAAATTCTGTCAGCATTCTGGCTCAGTATGCACTAGACAGTTCTGCTATGTGCAGACAGGCTCCCCAAACCACTAGTCTTTTTTAAATCATCACGAACCTTTCAGGTTAAGTGAAATGCATGAAAAACAACTGAAAAAAGTTTGACAGCCACGGCTGAAGTTTTTACAATATATGACAAAAGGGTGTTTCCTTAATATTACATTTAAAATAAATACTATGTTTGCACCCTAGTCATCATTCCACTTCTGCCATAATGAAATTCAAAATTTCATAGCAAACATTTCAGAGGTGAGTGGGCTTTTACATCACCGTCCATTTGCCATCTATTAGGGCTGCGTGATGTTAAATTGCTATTTGTGAATTCTTCGTGAGGATCACTGCAATATTTACAATACAAAAATGGAGATGAAGTTACCCAAAATAAACTATAGCAAAGTAGAACTTATCTATCAATAGAGTGCGTCAAATAAGTCGGTGGTATTGCAGAGAGATGTATCAGCAGACATAAAGCAACACGGACAAATGCAATGAGATTATTGCACATGCACGATACATCATACAGCATTACTATCTATGTCTACTTACGCAATGCAAGGTTTCAGTGAGACTGGAGTCTATCGTACCTTAAGTATGTGCATTTTGCTTATCCTCTGGAGAGTTGTATTAGGTGTTTCACCCATGGCTATTGTTCTGCAGTGTGTAAAGCCCAAATTTTTTAGTAGGGACCATGATGCTGAACATCTAGGGCAGGGTTCCCCAACTCTGGTCCTGGAGGGCAAGTCTGTGACACAGTTTGCAGATTTCCCTGCTCAAACACATCTACTAAACCTTGCGATTGCTTGGTGAGCTGAATAA
>JAODKN010000027.1:8088598-8110445 GCA_026774425.1 Petrocephalus zakoni
TAAATTGAGGATTCCATCGTTAAATGGCTTCATTCCACATGATGCCATTGGATTACGTTTATATATACCTTTATAACAGTGTTTACGCGTGGCAGGAATTTTGTCAACTTGTCAACTAGTCATTGTCGAGTGGTGGGATTGTTAGCGGCAAACTTCAAGATTCTGTGACATATCGAGTAGCTATAGCCCTTATCTTGTGGGTGTAATGTAATTCAAAGTCAATAGGACTGCACAATGGGGAAAGTGGGCTTTTGCAGGCCTTTGATTACAGGCCTGTGGGCTAAAATTCATATTCCACTAAGATACGACATTCCAAAGCTGAAATCAAGCTGCCATGACACTTGCTGTGCTGGTTAAAACCATGACCCATGGAATTTCAATTTGCCATTGGCACAGCTAACTGGTTTAGATTAACTAAGAGGACAGTCAGGAGAAGAAAAAAAATACTAGCTGGAAATAAAGAAAAAAAATTAATTGCCAGTGCAAAAAATCCTATTTTAAAAATCGAGACGGGAAGGTTGATTTATGAAGATTTATGATAGCTTAAATCCTTCTGAAGTATGCCCATTCTTGGGTATATTACAAAATGAAGTGTTTTACTCTACAATGCATTGCACAATAACGACTAGACAGTTTAATTTTATTTGACAGATGAATGGAGTATGTAACCAGCTAACACATTCTGGTCAATTAATTGTGACATCACCTCAATGGCATGTTTGAGGACTGTGAACAAATGTACCAGGATTAAGGTTCATAGTGACAAAAAAGTACAGAAAATCTGCCACCACAGGTGGTTTTCAAACAAAAATGTAATAATCATATCTAATTATTAAATCTTGCGCTAAATCATTATCAGAATAGTTGCATTTTTTTACATGGTTAATATTATCTTAAAACAACAAATCTAATAAATATAGTATAGTAAAATTTATAATAAGATTTTAATAATCAGCAAATATGTCATATACCACAAGACATTTTCAAAAGTATGTAAGTCTAGAAGTGAATTTTTTTGGTTATTTTAAATTCCTGCCTGCATTTCATTTCCTAGAATATATCTACTTTCACATACAGTTCAATTTCTCCCTAATTCACTGCTTTTTCAAATATTTCCAATGTATAAAAATACAAATATTGTCCACTTAATCATGTTAAATTGTAAAGTTTAAATCTACATGGAGACAATAAATACTAAACATTAAGCAGTAAAACTGCTCTTTTATACTAAAATATATACAGTGTAATCCACACTTAAGTTTCATTGCAACCTGTCGGCATGTTTTAACAGTTAATTTGGACAATCAGTTTTACAAATTAACAACACAAAATTCGCAAAGTTAATTGCTGCCATGAGTGTTTATTTTCATAATTATTAAATCACTGTATACTCTGCATTACACATATGCACGGTCTTAACAAAAACATATGGTTTGTGAAGATATTAGAATATTTCAGAAGTGTGTATTGCTTCACGCGGACAATCAATGTCAATCAGTAAGAGCGCGTGCCCTCTCTTATAATTCCTGGGCCCTTAGAAATGCTGTACAGTATATTCACTGCCCTACAACAACAGTAGACCTACACGCAAGGCATAAAATATACTAGTGATTACTCCTTCCTAACATTCTCTGTATTCCCTGTTGTTGGTTTATTCATGGTAAATGCATGTTTATTTAAGCGCGACTCGCATTAAGTTGGTGATCACCAACGACGCCTCTTTGAGAGGAAATATTAAGAGGTTATCCATCTGGAATAGACCGAGATAAGGGTTGGCAGTGTTAATAAACAGACTTCCGCTACACCTCAACACTGTCTTCCTTTTCTAAACAATTTTTCTTTAATGTTGTAATGTGTTTTTCCACTCAGCCTACGCACCAGTCATGTCTTTGGGGGGAAGACGTCGAGTTAACTTCTAATGTTATAAAATTGGAACACCTGTTTTGGAGGAAAAAAAATCCTGACTCCGAAGTTCTGACTTCCTAGCGATTTATTCGTCCTGAAAAACACTTGCTTGCGCCATGGAAACTGTCTGAACGAGTCGCCTTTCCTTTTTGGCACCGAGCATACTTAGCTGAGATAAATAGGGGAAAATGAGATTGCTATTAAGAATACTTAAATTGAATCTCGCTATCGAAATAATAGGAGGCTGTGTTGCGCCGCAATACGAAGCAGTTTTATGAAATACATTTCAATAATTTTGAGTGGCAGGAAAGAGGGGGTTTATCACTTTACAGAAGTACTACATACTTAAGGATCACTCTTTTGAAGAAATACATATTACATATATGCGAATTTCCATAGAAATAATAGATAATAAAAACAAAATCGCAAGTACACATTACGCGAAAATCAGCACATAAGATATTTTATTCTGGAACTTGTTTCACTATACCCTTGCAAAGTTAAAGCTGAAATGTATTCTCTGTTAAGAGAAAGAATACTTTTAGTTGTATATAGGCTAATTAAAATTGTATACTTATGTTACTATAAGATGTAGTATTGACTGAATTACGAAGAATTAGGAAGTTTATTTTTTATGTATTGAGTATTGATACTTTTAATTACGCATTGATACTTAAAATTACTTAGTATTCCGCATAATATGTTTAGACTTTAATTCTGAAACCAATCGTTTTAAAATTATGCAGATTTGTTTGATTTGTAGCCCTGAAGTGCGCAAAGTAAGCCCGAAAAAACGAAACTTAAAAGAACCGCAGGCCATATGTGTAATCTAAAATGAAGGTCAAGCCTTTTCAGTATTAGGTTAAGTAGACTTGTATTTATAAAGTCACGGGGCAGTAAAGTTTACATCAGTGCCAGTAAACAGCACTGAAAGTTAGTTCGGCTTCCGTTACTTTCCAACTCTGGCTAAATAACATGCATTCAAAAGTTTGTATCTCTTCAGTCCTTTACATATATCTAGTTAACACGTTTATTTTCGTTTTCTAATCATTTCAAAGTGTATTGCTGTTTATTTGGTCGACATCTACTAAGCATTTGATATCCTGGGTCATTGCAACTGCAGAAGAAATCAGACAAATAGCACAAAGTTTGAAAAGAAAATATAGTTTGTGTACGAAAAGCGTTCAATATGCTTCGCATATCTGTCTTACGGGTTTGAGATCGGGTTATTAATAACGATTCTTCATGGCTTTTAATTTGTTTTCTCATTTTTTTCTGCTGTTTATCAAGTTGAAAATATACCCGCAAAACACAATATGGTGTCATTAAAATATTGAACTTGATGGGATTTCCTGGCCATTAGGTTACCGTTACTTCACTTAAAATACCGCAGCATCAAAAACAAAAGTTTTAATCTACAAGGGTTTTGCTGAAAACCACTAAGAAAAGCAGGATAATTCAATTGAGGCGTTATAACCAATGCAAAAAAATCATTGTGTAGTACTTGTAGTAGTTATAGCTCGGAGATTAAATAAGATGTTTAGATTCACTCGACTTATATAAAAGAGCAACTCGTTAGTTGTTTACAAAGCGCTATACTGCTATTAAACTTGATCATCCGAATAAGTACCGGCGCGCACAAACTGGGACGCAGCGACCGTTCGCAGGTTCCCCGAGTGACAGGCCTGCTGAATACACACTGTTAGTTATTCAAAATGATTTTTAAAAAGATACTGTCTGTAAAGAAAATGGTTTCACAACGATACGTAATTTTTACGATATATAGTCTTTTTATGAGAAATATTTTCAAAGTAATAAAGTTAAGCGGAAAAAAGCTCACGCCAGTTAAAACCGGGAAAGCTAACTGAACCCAAAGTCCGCATAATCCAAATACAATGTAGATGGATTTAAAAATGTGTCAATTTCCAATGTCCCTCGTTGCAGTTATTGACAACTAAACATTTTGGATACCACGTGCGCATAGAAATTATTACTATTTCTGGATCACGCGAATTTCAATATTTTGTCGCGGGAAGTATTTATAAACGGGGCACAGCGCTGCATTGACGAGCCTAATTTATAGTGACGTTTTCCCCTGTTCCTCTCTTTTGCTCACTTCTTGATTCGTAACAAACCAAACTCGCCACAGTAGATCCCTGGATCCAGGTTTCCATCAGCTCTAGGCCCAAAGGAACGATGGAGAACGCGAAAAAAATACGTCTACTTTCTTTAATGCCACTAATTCAAATTCCTACATAAATATATAAATAAATACGTAAATAAATTGAACCAAAGGTAAAAATGTCGATCAGTATAAACACTAGTGATGATGATGAAGATGGTGATGAAGATGGTTACGATGAGTATGATTATTATTCTTATTATTATTATTGTTGTTGTTGCTGTTATTGTTGCTGTATATCTATCTAACATTAAATCGTATCCTATATGGTGTATTCTATTTACTGGGGTAATATAAACTACGTCTGATTTTAATGTACGCAATTAATATTCATTTCATATTAATATTTTAATACAATATATAGTCATAAAAAACAATGCTGCACAATAACGATAGATCTTCTTGCCACTGCCATAAGCTTAGTAGACAGAGAAATATTAATTAACATCAACAACAAACATCGATCAAGTGTGTATATTTTCAAAAAGGAACCATTAAATTGCATGTCAAATATTAACTTTACACACACCATACACATACGATTGTATGCCGAGTTAAAGGAAGTTTAAAAAAAAAAGACATGAATCTTGAAAATCTGTTTTCTTACACGTCCCCCAATTTCCCTTGGTGATTGCTGGGAAGGTGTGAATAGCCCGTCTATTTGTTTGTTAGCAGCCTTTTTTTTCCCCCTGGTCGGCGAACTTCGGCGTTTTGTATTCCTCCGAATCCAGCGGGCAGCTCTTATTGGTAGGTGTAAATGTTACATCACAATGATTATGACGCACCGTCTTCCTGTTTCCTTCAGCTGTGTCTTAAAGTGAATCTTGTTGGTGGGAGAGAGCCTCAGCTCTTTTCAGCTCCACTCGCAGAAAAGCCCAATTACAAGCCCGAAAGGAGAGCGGCGCGCAAGAGCTCCCTGCTCTCCCGCGTCCAACTCTCTCCTGCTCGGCCAGAGAAATTACAATATTCATCAGCAGGCAAGCAGCCCTCTCCGTCCTTTACATTATAGCAAAGAAGCCCGCTTTCTTCTCATCTCGGGAGTAAGTAACCTTGTCCTTAGATAGCTCCCCTGTTTATTCTTTCTAGAAATAATCGTCCGATCTCTTGGTGAAGCCAATAGTTTCTATTGAGAGGAGGAGGTGCGATTCGCGATATATATATTTTATTGCTTAATTGTCTTCATTAGTACGCCTTTAGCCCACTTTTTTTCCCTCCAAGAATCATTTTTGATATAAACAAGGAGAAGACATTTTCAGATTTTTTTTTCTTTCTTTGCTTAAGCGAAAGGGATATAGGGCTCAGTCCATCCACTCGAAGGTAAGTATTGTCGATTTCAGTCATTTCAGTCATTATCTGCTATTCCGCAAACTTCGGGGAAATCGCCTCTTTCTCGGAGCGGCACGGTATGAATCCGGACTTGGGAAACATTTAAATGCTGCATCTGCAAGCCCCAATAATATGCCATTCGAATAAGCGTGCCATCCGTGCTCCTTGCCTTTGCAGTTATTCCTCATGCTGTTCGCAGATTTGCTTGCGGTTTGCATGCGTACTCGGACTTTTGCTGATTATGTGCTATTTTACGCGGATCCTCCGAGTTTGTGGTGCTGCCGGCAGATGCATGCGACGTGTTACACTCGTGGCTGAAGTGCTTCAATCGCTTTACGCGTTTCGCTCGAATGCGGCGCAGAAAAGGATGCGATCGCAACCTTTATTGTGGCTTAAACTTGGTCGCCGCTGCTGGGGAGCCGTCGTTAGAAAGACGCGTCGCTGAGGAATATTAAAAGTCAAAATATGTATAATATCAAAAAGCGCAGTGCGTTGGGTGTTCGTTTCATTTCACAATGAGATTCTAAAGGCAAGTACAACTTTTAAACCTAAATTATCGCTACAGGACGATACGAATAGCCGGATTAAAAGATTGCTATGGGCTGCCTACCTACTATATTCAAGGAACTATATTCATCATTGTCAGTCTTTAGTTAAGGACCGATTCGCTTTTTTTGTTCGGTTGCTTGGTGGAGAACTTATGTCATGTCTCTTTCAGGTTTTTTCATATATAAACATTTGTTTAACTGTAGTGCGCATGGGCGACAGGCGACAGGTGCGTCGTCTGAAAATACAGGTGCGCGTCTCTGCGCCCTTATAATAAAAGCAGCCACCGGTTAAGCCGAGACATTATCAAATTTATAAATGTGCATCTGATTTAAGACACATCGAGTTATTCCTCCCCCCTCTCCCACTGAACAGCCTTTTGTGCTTTAAGGTGTTAACGGGCTGTACTACATCTTATCAGCTGATCTTTAAACACTGTATTATCTGTAGACCTTAATATGTATTCACTGCTCAAGTACGCTGTGCTGCGCAGCTGCCTTTCAAGTCCTTCACAAAAAAGAAAAAAAAAGTGTTACAAGCGCATCTATTCTGCTCTTGACGATATTAATGAATGGATTAGTCACTTTCTCATCTGGTAGTTCAAGGAGAGAGTTCCGGTGTGTGCAGAAAGTGTTATACCGTGTTTATGTCCAACAAAGTAAAACTTGAAGAAATAGAACGCGTCCACGTTGCTTTCCGCTCTTTTATTCAATATGGTTATACATTAAACACATGTAATAGAACGGTCGCATTTTCCATCCGTATGAAACTTGTATAATACATGTAGGTTGTAACCTTCTAAGCTGATAAACTTTTCCGCCGCGTTCTCTCTTCCAGAAAACGGAATTAAAAGCACAGTTAATGAGAGCTTGTGCGGCTATTCAAGAGGCTGTGTCTCACAACTCTTTTACTTATTTTTCTGAAACATTAGTTATAGTAAGGTGATGTTTGTGTTATAGGAAGTTACACATATTGTATTTTATTAACCATTTATCAGTTATGGTCGCATAACTGTACAGAATGGGTTGATACTGACATTAATATTAATATGTAGTAATTGTAACCTGCGAAGATAATCTACCTTGTTCAAAATAATGGTTGAAGAAATTTTGGGTTTGTCTCATATATGTGCTCTATATGTGCGCTGTGTGCAGTATTAAAGTGTCATTAAGGATATTTTCAAAGGAACAAGGCTGTTGGACACAAATGGAATGTTATCAATTTACTTATAAATTATATATATATATATAATTTTACAATACATTTTAAATAATGTCTTCACCCACATGAATCCTTTGCTTTTAGACATAAAGCTCATAAAGTTTTAGACATTTAACTAGACCGAGTTGTGGCTTAATTTCTGGATGAGATAATTTGTTTGTTTTGTGATTTAATGTAGACTCATTCCTGACCTTTGAAATTATATACAAAAATGTATTTGAATGATTAAAGTTTGAAAGGGAGACTTTTGCATACTAGGTTGTATTATTTTATGGAAGGCAGTATTTGCACAGATGAAACACACACGTCTAAAACTAGTTCTAAAGAAGTCTAGATTGTAGACAGATTTTCCTTTATGGGCTATTCATGTAAAAGTAGGGTCTGCTAATCGGGTGTGACGGTCACCGTGGATAAGTGAGCACCCCGTAGATATACACTGCCAGCAACCACAGCATTTCAGTGGGATTTCTGTTTTTTTTACATTGTGAAACTGGAATTTCTTGTTACTTACCTGTAATGCGTTTTGCATATTTCATTGTCTAAAGAGTAATGTAATGTCTTTGCTCTTCAGTCCTCTTCAATTTTAAAAATGTGTGAAGGGGGAGTGGAACTGAGTTTTAGAGTATCCCCGCAAAGGAATTTTTTTCCCTTTCTTAATAATAAGGGTTTCATACTGGGTTTAAAAAACTATGTAGATGTAACAACTTTGACAAGAAAACATATAAATGATATATTTAACAACAGAGGAAATGCTTTGCAAATGGTCCGCAGTTAATTTTATGTCATTAAATTGATCTTTTAGAAATTATGTTAAAATTACTATCTGCGTGACAGTGTTTGATGTGCGCAATGGAAACTGCTAGAATTTTGTGCATTTTGTGTTTAATTCAGAATTGGGGTCAGCCAATGTGGATAAATTGTAAAGAAAATTAATCAGTCCTTTTGTTCTATTGGCCAGGATCCTGGGGTTGAGAGCTGTGCCCAGCTGACAGGCCTTTGAAGATGACACAATAGCAGTCCAGTGATGCCTGACCATGACAGTGCAGCCCTCTTAAGCAGACAAACTAAGAGACGAAGAGTTGACATTGGCGTGAAAAGGACTGTAGGGACAGCGTCTGTAGCCTTTGCCCGAGCGAAAGCAAGCATATTCAGTGCCATGAATCCCCACGTTGTCGAGCAGGACGTCGAGTGCTCGGTGGTGCAGCACGCGGACGGGGAGAAATCCAACGTGCTCCGCAAGCTGTTGAAGAGGGCGAACTCGTACGAAGACGCCATGATGCCCTTCCCCGGTGCCACCATCATCTCCCAGCTTCTGAAAAACAACATGACCAAAAACGGCGGCAACGAGCCCAGCTTCCAGGGCAGCGGGCTGTCGAGTACTGGCTCCGAAGTCCACCAGGAGGACATGTGCAGTAACTCGTCCCGGGAGAGTCCCCAGGACTGCCTGTCACCCTTTAGCAGGCCCTCCATGAGCCAGTTTGACATCGAGCGACTCAGCGACGAGCACTTGAGGGCCAAGCGCGCCCGGGTGGAGAACATCATCCGCGGCATGAGCCACTCGCCCAGCGTCACCCTGCGGCCCAGTGAGGGCGACCGCGAGGGGATGCCGCAGGCACCGGGCAGCCCCCGCGAGAGCTACCGCGAGAACAAGCGCAAGCAGAAACTGCCCCAGCAGCAGCAGCAGAGCTTCCGGCAGCTGGTGTCGGCACGCAAGGAGCAGAAGCACGAGGAGCGGCGTCAGCTGAAGCTGCAGCTGGAGGACATGCAGAAGCAGCTGCGCCAGCTGCAGGAGAAGTTCTACCAGATCTACGACAGCACCGACTCGGAGAACGACGAGGACGGGAACCTCTCGGAGGACAGCCTGCGCTCCGACGGCATGGACCACCGCGCACACGGCTCGGTGGCCGACCGCTCCGACAACGAGATGTCCGACCTGGACCCCGGGCACTTCTTGGACCGGGCCCGCGCTCTGATCCAAGAGCAGAGTGTCATGGCGGAAGGGGACAAGCCCAAGCGGGACGGTCCCCGGGGGAAGGGACAGGGGCCGCCCTCCATGCACGCGGAGGGCAAGCAGCTGGCCGAGACGCTAAAGCAGGAGCTGAACACGGCCATGTCCCAGGTCGTGGACACAGTGGTGAAAGTTTTCGCCAAGCCCCCACGTCCAGTTCCACAGGTCTTCCCTCCGCACCCGATGCCTCAGGACCGCTTCCCGGTGAACGGAGAGAATCCGAACTTCCACACGGCCAATCAACGATTGCAGTGCTTCGGCGACGTCATCATCCCCAATCCGCTGGACACCTTCGGCAACATTCAGGTCCCTCCTTCGAACGACCAAACTGAAGCTCTGCCTCTGGTGGTCCGAAAGAACTCCTCAGACCAGTCATCCTCCCTGCCCACGCCTGGGGGGCACCATCACCCCTCTCTGCATCCCTCCCCATTATCTGCCACCATGGGGTTCAGCCCTCCATCGTTCCGGCACCCCTTTCCCCTTCCGCTAATGGGCTACCCTTTTCAGAACCCATTAGCCACACCTTCAGGCTCCTACCCGGGCAAAGACAGGGCCTCCCCAGAGTCCCTGGACCTATCCAGGGAGACTACCAGTCTAAGGACCAAGATGTCATCAAATCATCTGAACCACCATCGCTCCTGCTCGCCTACACATCCTGGGAGCACCGCGGAGGGCCTGTCCTTATCCCTCATCAAATCCGAATGTGGGGACCTTCAGGAAATGTCTGACATCTCGCCATATTCAGGAAGTACAATATCCTTTCAAAAAAAAAAGATACTAATACTGTGTAATGATGCCAGCACCTGTGTTTCCCTCTTTTCTCCCCAGTCTTATCTCCGTCTTCTTCCCTTCAGGTTATACATTTTCACGGAGATCGTTTGCAGGTGTTTTCCCAAATGCTCCAGATATCACAGCAGGGTATCCAAAACACGAGTATATTACCATAAAGACCTCTAATTATGATCCCAGTTGAACACGTCTTGATTACACGAGATGTCTTGCAGCAAGGAGGTACTTAATTTCAATTAATCTCCATTAATTGGTTTGTGCTGTAACCCCCGTGTCCTCCCTGAAGTCTAAAGATTAAAAAGAGGTTCTCGGGGTTGGAGGCTTTTAAGCATGATCTAGAGGAAGAGGTGCTGAAAGGCTTCCGTGCTGCAGTGCAGCCTACATCCCTCTCTGTTCTCGCCTTCACTGAAGTCCTCACAATGCGGCTCCTTTTTTCTCCCCGCCTGTAATACTTTGTACATAAATGCTCAAAGCAAATCATGTTTCAAAGCCAGGAAGTAAGATAACAAGTGGTCTTCTCACCTAAGAGGTCTTAAAACTTGCATTTAAACAAAAAAAAAAAAACACTCTCTATTTGAGGATTTTTTCGATCGGAGCGATTTATCTTTAGGCACGTGTTAAAAGCACATCATGGCAAAGATCTAACGGGTCGCGTAGAGTGGTTCTTGGCGGAGCAGTACTTTTGTGAGGCCCAATTTTATATCATTTACTATAGTTCAATGCACTTGGTCCAGCTGGGGTATTATAAAAGGGTGGATTTTGTTTAAGTAAGGGCTTATTGAGGGCTATCGAAGCATGGCACACTGATTTATTTATTTGTTTGTTTATTTTTAAAGCATGCACCACACATGTCTACAGTAGCCCCCACGGCGTTACAAAGTCTCTATCCCCACTTGCCCTTTTTTCTTACGCTACGTAAAGTGCATCATTTCAAATTCTGTATTCTTAATAGATATTTGTTGACATTTGGATAGTACTTGTGGCCGTGCCTGCGGTTGCTTGGCAGCTGGTATTTTTTTTTTCCTCGTTCCTTTCTTCTCTTTGAAGTCGGGGTTAACAGGTGTTTGCAGGTAGCTGTTTATCTACCACCCAGTTCCCTGGTCGTGTTTCTTAACCTTCAGATAGAATGGCCTCTGTATCTCCCTGGCTGCCCTAGGTATTATGCGTATTTGAGTATTGAAAATAAGGACACGCATGAACACAAACACACACGCATGCACACATGCATGTGCTCCATGTTGAATCTGGCTGAGAGATGGAGAGACATCTCCATTATTTTAGCATGTGTGGTAGCTCACTGTCAGTAACATCGGTTCATTTTATTTTTGCAATCGAACAAACTTATTAAGCTGAGTATTATTTTAAGGGTTAAATGTTATTGAACTTTAACTCATATAACTATATAACATTTTGCCCTATTAGCAGTAATAGAAGAAAAGGGATCTTCAGCCGACAAGCCTGGAAGGGGAAGTGTTAACCCTATATGATTTTTTTTTAATAACAATAATCTGCACCTGCATTGTTTGCACTTTGAACCAGCAGCAGCAGCAGCAGCAACGTCTCCATATTTGCAAATTAAGCTGTTTAATCAAATATTAAGTTTTATTCAAATGCCCGAAGAAACAGACGGCCAATTGTCTTCGTCCGTGTGGAGACTGATCTTCCTTGTCACGCGGCTCCTTTGCATCTCAAGAAAAACAGCCTTGTTCTGCACGCCTGAACATTTGCATACAGAAAGTCTGTACACAGCTCCAGCATTGTGGCACTCTCCAAGACATAGGAGCAGGTGAAGGCACTTTGCATTTCCAGTACACGGGGGTCGAGGCTCCATGCACGGACATTTGGAAAGGAAGGCTCCCGGCTCTGCTGGGTGAGCTCACGGGAGGTGCAGAGGAAGTGCCTGTTTAAAGTCGCTAATTTTGGGGCCCGGGTTTCGGAGCCGCCCCGTTGCAGAATAGGGGCGGCCTCCGGTTTATACTTTTGAGGTTTTATGGAAACACCAGCCACCTGTACTTTTTCCATGCCACTGTGGCCCCATCATAACCTTTTAACATCTCGGTATTTTTCCATCCATAACATCCCACCCTTCCGAAAAACAAAAAGAAAAACATAGGTCGGCCAGGAACCCCGTGCTGCTCGTTCGTGTTCCTTGATGAAACGCAGGACTGATTCACATCGGTAACTTCTTGTGAACAGTACTTAGGGTGGCTCGTACCTCTAATGTTTTATGTTCCTGAGCAGATGTCCAACATTAATTTATGGATATATCGTCCTCCCCGGCCCCCTCCTTACACCTGGCAGTTGGCTCAAGTTTCAGCAGTTATTGTCTCTCTTACATGACGCATGCTGAATTCATCTGGCCTCGGAGCTCGGTGTTGTTGGGGAGAATGGAGTGAACCATGTTGGTTATGAATCGGCTCCTCTGTTCCCCCAACCTAACTCCTGTTGCATCTTTTCTCATCCCTCTGACATTTTATATATATATATATATATATGTTTGTGTAACTACATTATTTGTTTGCTACATTATTTGTTTCATATTCACCTTTATTTTGATAGCTTTGCGTCCACCGATGTTGACTAGTGTTTTGTTTTATGTTAAATATAATAGTTCTTTGATGTAACGTCAGCATCGCAGTGAAAGTAAACAAAAAGATTTCAATATTTATTTCAATATTTATTTGTGCGTAATCATGAACCCTCCAGCGCCGGTGTGATTTTTAATTTCTTTTTTTGCCCATTCTAGTTTACAATAATTTGGCAATAGTATAGTCCTTGGGGTATTTTGTACTTTTTCATATTTTTAAAGGCTGATTTGTGGATGTCGGAAAAGCAATTTGTTTTAAGTGTCGTATTTAGAGGAAGAGCTATTGGAAATGAAGAAGAACAGGTTTAATGTTTGGGGGGTGGGGGGGACTGCACAAGGATTTTTAATGGATGGGCTGTGAATTTGGTGGGGATGACCACGATGGCTGGTCCTGAGCTTTTAAAGAGATTTACTGTTTAATTGAGATCACTAATACGAAACGTTTTCAGATCCTGGACTGTAATTTGAAAAGAGCATCTCAATATAATTAATTTTATCAACAACCTCACTAGGACATATTTACCAGCCTGTTACCTGCTTGTGTGCTTATATTGCCGTACTAAATCTTTGCCTTTGTGTTCGCTGCTTTTTATTTTTGATCTCTTTATGACTTTTTGGGTTCTTCAGCGTCCCATCTATTGCAAAGAGGGCACCCCGTCTCCCTTTTCCTCGTTCAGTGGTGTTATTTTATGTACAAGTTATGACAGATGGCAACAGAGAGGCTAATGCTCTTTGAGTCTCTATCAGACTAATGGAGGTGACCGAGGGCTCTTTCAACTGCTTTTGGCACGAGGAAGACGTCAATCAGGAGCTATCATCTCCGCAGTCATTATGCTTCTCAAGCACAAAGAGCGTGTTCAATCAAGTCGCTTCAGTTTTTGTAAAAGATAATTATTTTCCCTTCTCCTCCTTGCTAGGGGGTATTGACCCAGAGCAATGGGAGAAGGCAAAATAGATTTTAATTAATTTTGATTTCTTCAGTTAAATGCTTCCCTTGTGGTGAAACACAGAATTAATACCAGGATATGGACCGTTGCTGCAGCCTCTAGCCCTATACTACTTTTTTCGTGGGTGCGTCTTGAAGCATTTCGCACAGTTGCAAAGAATATAGTACAGAAAAAAAAAGTATTTCTTTTGGCTACTACTTAGACAAAATAATAATAATGAACATCAACAAACAACTATCAAGTAGCAACAATCCAAATGCAGTTCGTTTTAGTCTACCTGAGGACTCTCTTTAAGTAGCTTGTGACATCAGTTATCTCTTCCTTTAGACGTATTTTTGTCCGTTGCAAATGATAGAGCTGTTTATTTGCAGAGAAAATGGCATGACCAGTCTGCAGCACAGATGTGCCCAAAGCTGCCCTAGCTGGCAAGGTATGGTCTTGCCAGGAGGCTGGGGGGGGCTGGGTGGGGGCATAATTGGAACGGCTGGATCGCTCCAGTTAGCTCTGTTTTCTCATGGGATGTCCCTCTGCAGTTCATGTTTACAATGGGCAGTGGTACTTATAGAGACGATTGCTTATATTGAGATAACTACGACAGGTATGCATTGGCCTCCTGTTTGATCCAAGAGACTATTTTCATTATTGGGGAAAAAATGAGAAAGCAGGGGATATCATTTTTACGTATTATCGGTGTTTGATACGTCTGAGTGAAGTGTCGTTATTATAATTTTAATATTCCATAAATGCACTATTGTGATCCCGCACTCGTATACTGGATAAGCAGATGAAGATGGATGGGTGCTATGATTTAAATTCTGTTTGTTTGAGTATTTATCTGCAGTCACCCTTAATTTCGCTAAAAGTGCTTATGGATTATGTGTAGGCCATTGTCTTTTTCCTTGACCCCAGCCTTCCCACATTCAGGAAGGCCTGTCACCCAACCATTTGAAGAAGGCCAAACTGATGTTCTTCTACACAAGATACCCAAGCTCCAACATGCTGAAAATGTTCTTTTCCGACGTGAAGGTGAGCTATTGATGTCCTCTGACATGAGCGCTTGTTACACAGCTGCCTGGTCACTCGCAATTCCCCAATTCCTCCAAATTTTCTGATCTGTTCTGAATGCTTACCACAAGAGAACCATACAGGCATTTCCCTCAGTAAGGGATCATGGTGAAACCACACAGAGAGAAAAACATCGTTGCCAATTGTGTTTTATTTCCAGCTGAATTTGTTGTTGACGTGGCATATAATGGAACATAAGGGGAATAAGTAACGTGACAGATTCGGAACACATTATTCAAATGAGGGGATGAAGGTTCTCACTCCCAGCTGCCCCCTCCCATATCGCCATAACGACACCACCTTCTGATTCTTGCCATGATGGGTCACCATGGCGACTATCGCCCGGTGCCACATAATGGTGCCTTTTTAACAGGAAATGGACAACTTCACCAAGTTTATGGCAAATTAAACAACAGCTATATCAGTAGGCGTCAACCCTATATTGGTTCATTTTGAGATTTTTTCTTTCTATGTTGAAGGGGTATGAAGATTTTTTGTTTTTTATTGAATGGTAACTGGGTCTGTTTTTATATGTGTTTGATAAAGGCAAACATTCAGTTAAGGCAATCTATGGAATAATTAAAATCCCTAAATATGGCACTCATAAATATAGGTTTATTCACATCAAACCTCACCTTTACATTTCCATGTCCTGAAATAAGCTAGGAGTGCTTAGATTTGTTTGTGACCTAAACTCTAAACAACAGAAAACAGTGGAGGGTATGTTCTGTTGGACCAAGTAGCCTGGTTGTAGGGTAAATAAGAGTAAATTACTAATTACACTAGATAATAGAGGGCATACATAAGGCGCTGGGCCACTATCTGGATCCTTACACACATTTAGTGGAGAAAATTTTTCATTAACAGGATGGTTGTAATGTAAGAATGTTTTACTGACTTCATTTTTATGCCGTTCAGTTCTTTTAAAGTACTAAGATTAAGCATTAACGTATTAAAGATTGAATTTTAAGTATTGAAATAATGATAATAATCATTAAATATGCTTCACAGAAAATACAGCAAAACTAAGAACATATGCTACAATGGAAATTGAAAATAATTGTTAATAAATGAATTTGACTGGTATCATAATTACATTCGACATATAACTTTGCGGGGTTTTCATTGGCGCCTCGCCAGGTTAGATTTTTCGCCGCGCTGTTAAAGGACTGGCCAAATAATGTGTCGGCTGGCGTGTTTGTCTCCCAGGATTTCGGCGCTGTAACCTCTGGTGTAGAGTAGCTGGCAGGGACGGCGAGCGGCTCAGGACGATCTCTGCGGCCCGTTCTCGTAATCTCCAGTGCTGCTTGGTGCTGGACGCAAGCAGCTGCTGCCGTATCGCTTTCTCTCCGAGAGCAGCGCGTGAAGGCGAGTTTCGGCAGGAAAGCGACGTGCCCGGGCGCAAGCTGTCTGTGGCCGGCCTGCAGTCGCGGGGAGATTAGCAGGCCGTCCACTTTCAGGACAGTCAGAGTGGCCAAGCCATTAGATAAAGGACATTCTAAACACGACGTTTTTATTTGTAGTTTTCCAGAAATGTCCATCACCTCTCACTTTCAAATTCAGGTAGAGAGCTACTGTCCATCTATTTATCATATATAATATGGTATGTTTGCAAAAATGTTGTTTCAAGGAAGGTTATATCAGTTTTGAAGAAAGTTTTTAGAATGATAAAATCATCCAATAGTTTAATAAAAAAAAAATATTTGAAATTTAGGTTAAAGGTGCATGTGGACTCAGTTCCCATCCAACTTAACCTTTACAGTACATTTTCATTTTCATGTACAGAAATAAGCTCAGGCTGCTTGGGTTTGACTGTAACCTGAACTGCAAACTGCTGAAAATGGTAGATAGTATGTTCTGTTGGATTAAATTGTCTGGTTGTATGGTAATTAAGGTATATGGTATGAAGGTAAGGTAAGCATAGGTGAGCAGGAACATAACCCTAGACACGAGCATCGATGTCAGATCTGTTAACGGGTGAGTGATGGCCGCTGTTTTATTGGGGACGTGAGTTAAGCGGCTGACTGTCCCCAGTGACTCTGGAGAGTGAGAACTCGAGCGGCAAGCTTGGGGCTGGGGGGAAGGCCGCTCTCACGGGTGCCTTCCACACCCCTCCTCCCCCGTACACTCTCTGAGTCAACTGCTGCCCAGCCAGATTAAGGCATCAGACTGATTTGCAGCGCCAGTCCTTTGAACATGCTCGCGGAATATTCCGACATTTTCCTTAGCTGGGACCCTCGGAATCCTGTGGGAAATGTTTCCAAAAATCAAGCCCTCTCTGCAAAAGCAACGGAAAGCTGTCCCATGTAGCAGTTAGTTTTCTCTCAGCAGATGGACCGGATGGATGTATTTTATTCCAAAGACTGATCGTTAAAATCTTTTACGATCAATGAGGTCAAAACACTTTTTTTTTCATTCTCTGTTTCAAATCAGTTTTCTCCATCATCTCTTCCGGGTCAGTTGATTGCTAGATTTCCCCCAGTTCCTTTATGAATGGTGTGGGTTTTTTTTTTATTTTATTTCATTTGCGTGTGCGTTTGTGCCAGGCGGCTACAGGGCGCACGCGTGTGTTTATGTGCGTGTGCTAGAGCCGGGACGTGTGGGAAGGGGTCATGTTTGTTAGACAAGCAGATAACACGATTCGGAATTGCTGAGTCGTCACGTTCCAGCGACGCCGGGCTTTTGTACCTCGCAACTCTGGTATTTCTATTCGGCAACAATACACTTTAAATCTCCCTTTATGCCCACCTGCCAAACAATGTCATGTGGACTTACTTTTTTTGTATTCATCATTATGTCATCCATGAGCCATTATAACAAAAAAAAAAAAAATCCTGCTAACTCTTTTTATGTTCTCTCTCTCTTCATAGCCTTGTTCGTATGAGACAATGTCTTGTAACAATACTGGGGTCTAATCTCCACGTCAAAGCAATTTTCATTCCCCAGTGAACAGCCTCCTATCATTTTGTAATGTTTTGTTACTTATTCCAAAAGAAATGAAAAGGAACAGTACGCCAGTAGGGGTGGCTGGGGGGTGGGTTGGGGGCTGGGGTCCTTATCTCAGTGTTTGGAAATTTGGACAGCGTATTCTGCTGAGATAAAACGGGGGGGAAAAAAGCCGGAATTCAGCATATCCTAATAGGTTTAAGTTCTATTGAAACTGGTAACCAGATCAGAATGCCTGTTTTGTTAGTTTTTTTTTTTTTTTTTAAACCGTCTAAGCTGAAGGTATACAGAGCAGACGTACACAGCCAATGGGAAAATTCCGGAATAGGTTAAGTACATGTTTGAACTCTCCCTGGCCGGAGCAGATTGCTGATGACTTAATCATTTTCTGCTCAATTATCTAAGAACTCCGAGGAGGGCGCGACACTTAAAATAGCACGCCGGGCCTATTTCGCGATGTGCGCTGACCCTCGCAGCTGTTGTTTCCCTGTGACTTAGATCCTCCGTTGCATTTTTAGTTTGGGTCGTTATATAAAATGTAAAAGGACCCCCCCCCCCCCCATCCACCCACACATATACGGCCTTCAGAAGATCTCCCCCCTCCTTTGCAAAGTCCCCTCAGCTATTATCGACTGGACCTGGTGAATTTCCACAGCTGCGGGTAGATGACTGCTAGCCGTTGATTTTCAATTAATGCGCGCTCTTTATTTTTATTTGTTAACTTGGCAGAAGGGAGGGAAAAATACATGGTTGGTGGTAGTCAGGTCAAGGGGGGTGGGGGTTGAAGGGAAGGTGTTGATGAATACCCATAATTACCAAAAGCAGGAGTTTATGTGTCAGGGCACCGTACGGAAGGCCTTTTGGATTTATTAGGTTTTGGCTGTGTGCGTACAGCAGTCATCCTTCTGCATTCCTGAAGGCCGCCGCACACGCGCCCATCATGAGGGTCACATGACCAGGTCAAAGGGCAAAATGAGACCATTTCTCATCCAGAATGACCTAGATCTCCCTTATTCCAAACAGCTATGTCATTGCCATACTGATTGCACATATGCCCCCACTTAATTAATGAGCAAATTAATATTTTTGTGTGTATATGTGTTTTTTTTCCTTCTTAGTTTGACCACTGAAGTCACACTATTTCGGGACCATGTCCTACTAACCCATAGACGAGTTCTTTTGTGTTATTTATTTTTCGTTTCTTTTACTCAGTCAGGCTCACAGACGTTCAAAGGTTGCCTGAAAAAAGCACCGGCCTCTGAAATGTAAATGTTCCCAGTGCTGAGGCATCGGCGTAACTTTGCAGTTACACACCCCTGACCTGTGCACTTGACACTTGGCTACCCATGCAGTGTGTGTGTGTGTGTGGGTTTGCATAGATCACATTTGGGGCCCCAAATGTCCCCAAAGTGTGGCAAAATCTGAAATATCCTTACTTTTGGGGGCATTTTTTCAGGTCCCCCCTTTCGATAACCTCAATTTTATAAAAATCTGTGAATGCAATCAAAAAAGTAAAAATGCCAAAAGTCTTGTATTTGGGTTGGTTACTTATGGTTAAGGTTATGGCTGGGTAGGGATTAAGGGTGTCGTGATTGGGATTAGGGTTTTCCCCATAGAAATGAATGGATGGTCCCCATTTAGATAGGTACGCGGGTGTGTTTGACTCTATGTTCCAAGTCAGAAATCAAAATATGGTGCAGATGATGTTAGACAAATTACTGCCTATGCAGATGAATCTGCATATTCACCCTTGGATACTAGTCCATGGCAGGACACACACATGCAATGTAGAGATGCATGAGAGGACACCCTGGGTGACACAGGGAGCGCACCCTGGTGGTAGCCTCTGAGCCACCGTGCTGATCACATTAGCATATTATTCAAAATATGTGTGCCATTTACATAAAATGATACCTTTACCATAGTGAGGGTAAGAATACTGTAAGGCACCATATATATTCCTAAAAAACAATTAAGGATCTGGGGTACACCCTGAGTTGGATGCTGGTCCATCGCAGGGCACGTACACAGACTCGCAATCCCAGTTGTTCAGTCATGCAGTTAAGTCGAATTTGGAGCAGTCATTGAATCCTTGACCTATCGTTGAACAAGATAATTCTGCTTCCGTTCCTCCCAGTGTTTCGACGTGGGTTGAATGTTCTACCAGACAGTCCTGGCAACGCTGGGTAGCTCACGTTACCATTTCTGCAGTTCAACAGGTGCATCACCTCCCAGCTCATCAAGTGGTTCAGCAATTTCCGCGAGTTCTACTACATCCAGATGGAGAAGTTCGCCCGGCAGGCCATCAATGACGGCGTGACGGGCACCGAGGAGCTCAGCGTCAGCCGAGACTGCGAACTCTACCGCGCCCTCAACATGCACTACAACAAGGCCAACGACTTTGAGGTGAGCTGTCGCCCTCCTTGGCCAACAGCGTGACCTTGTCGTTCTTCTGGTTCATCGGTAATTAAATTGAAAGACCCGCATGTATCTTTATTTTTGTAACTTTGTCATTTTTTTTATGTAATTAAATTTAAAGGTAATGCGGGTTTAATGAATACAAAACTATCAATGTGCAATGTTTAAGGCAGAAAGTAAGATGAATTGATGTTCTGAAAACATTGCTTGCTCTAGTCTAGTTCAGCAGCCACATTTATTGTACGTAGGAGTTTCGCTCCACACTGAAGTGCATCTATTTAAAGGGTCAAGAGGCTGCAGCTTTAGTGCCACATTTTTTTCTCAAATGTAATTTTGCCCTCCTTATTGCACTATTGTTTTTATCAATAGAGATGCACGAAGACTCCTTTAAAACATGCACATCTTATAACTGCCATTTAACTTCCATCATAAGAACATAAAAAAAAATGGTTTTCTGAACAAGATGTTGTCCCTGGGATGTTTTAACCAATAGGAAGGAGACTCTGGTTTATCAGCATACAAATAAACTTTAGTAGTCTTTTTTTTCTACCAGGAACTTATTCATGGCACCAAGGTCGTTTACATACATTAATGTAGAATTTGCAAGCTCAAAGAAGGTGCGTGCGGGAGGGTAGCAGTGAATAAGACTTCTGTTGGTCAAAAAGTTATGTTGCGTGGAAACAGTTTGCATATCAATGGATGTGTAGGCTCTGCAGGTGTTTGAGCAGGTAGATATGAGACAATTACTACCCAGCGTAAGGAAAACTTCATCAGCAATGCAAATATTCTGGATAAGCTAGCTTGACTTGAATGAGGTTGTTTGTTTGGATCTCTTGAATTTCGTTTCTCTGTCATGACCTAACCTCCCAGAATGATCAAGTTTTAGAAATCTGTGGACGGAGTTCTATTTTAGCTTAATCTTTTCAGCATTCTTACTTGCCAAGTTCTGCCAAGTTAACTGACCCACGCTGCGGCCGGTAGTAGAGAACTCTAGGAACTTCTGCTTTTGCAAAACTGAGCATCGTCGAAGTTCCACCTCGATTGTTTCTCCCGAATGAATACGTCCTCTGTCTGGTCAACCGTTTGATGTTGATCTGGTCTGTCAATGTGCTCTCACTCCGCTTTCTTCTCCTTTGAGATGCCTTCGGTTGTGTTTCACCCCCTTCACATATGTTTACTCTTCTCCTTGCCCATTCAGAATGACATATATGCCCCGTTCCTCACCACAGAATGACCTCACCTTCTAAATAAGGCAACTTCCTTCATTTCCTTTCCGCATTTGCGCTTCATCCCCAGCTTATCCATTTCTTTCAGATACATTTCAAGCGCAGCAGGCATCTCCTCCCCCCAACCTCAAGTCAGAGTGTTTGCTTCTGATTTCTGCCCACCCCTTACCTAGGTCTTGGCATCGACGTTTAAGGAAGAAGTGAGGACACATTGACTGTGTATTAACTGGAAGGTTAAAGCTTTGTTATTGATATTTCAAAGGGATTTTTCTACACAAAACCGTGCAGGATATAATGTACATTATCTTATAGCTTAGAGAAGGCCACAGACTTACAAACGGCAGCATATCCAGGCCTAGTTTGGTGTTCGTCAGACGGTCATACTGTAGCTGTATCGGTTCTACTGGTTTTACATGAGTGGTTCCGTTAAACATCTCAGCAGTAACTGGAATCTCAATGTGCTACTAAGGAAGAAGTAATGATTCTGTGCGTTCTCCATTATTGTTTAATTCACACTTTATAATATACACTTATGGCACCTTTTAACTCAATTGGTGGTCCCAAGAGACATATGCTTACCGACACGGTTACTTTCAATTGTTCTGTAAGTTTTTTTTTTTTTTTTTACTTGCAAGAACAGTTGTGCTTGGAGCGCTGAGGGAAATCTTTTACTAATACTGT
>JAODKN010000027.1:8132628-8142870 GCA_026774425.1 Petrocephalus zakoni
CCCCCCCCCCCCGCGCCCGCCCGCCGGCCCCGCCCGCCCCCCCGCCGCCCCCCCCGGCCCGCTGGCTTATAGTGCTACATCAGTCTAGATTTTGTTTCCCTCTCGCTAGCAACCTCTGGGAACACCTGCCTCTTCCAGCATCCCATACACAGAGCGGACAGTTCCTTGCGTCGGGCTGAAGCAGCATCTTTGCATTATACGAACAGACTGCTTCATAATCAAATACCATCTGTCACTACATCTGAACCTGTTTTTAACATCTGTGCTCGCTGGTCTTAACAAAGCTTTAAAAACCAATTCACAACTTTCACAGCTCACTGGTTAGATGTATATATTTACTACCTTCACCGCGTCGTGCCTGTTATGGAGAGCCCCTCTCCCTGTCCGCTGCCTGCCATCCCACCCTAGGCCTCGTAGGCTGTTAAAGGGCTGTTACTGGGAGAACGGGGCGCTCCTCAAGTGCTAATTGTTCTGCCATGAGTAACCAAGTGCAAAAGAACGTTACTTGCCCGGGCGCAGAGGAGGCTGGCCGTCGCGAGGGGAGGACGGCAGGCAGAAAGCCGTTTTCCCGTGCCAGCACCATCGCCGCTCGTCCAATGAAAAGCCTGGAAGCAACTTAGGCACCGATGTCCTATTACTCTAAATGACACTACAGACAGAATGGCAGCCAAGGGAGGAATAGCCGGCGATGGCTGGAATGGCACTGAAGGCTATGTGAACAACTGGCAGCACGAAGGGGACCCTCACAGGAACAGGAGCACTGCATCTTCTCCCTTGCCCCCAAATGTTTTCTGGAGTGGTCCACGTCAACTTTAGACCAATCCAGCACCAGATGTACCAGAATGACACTGGCGGCAGTGAAATTAAACCCAAGATTGCTGAGAACTGGCAGCGCGATGAAGCTAGCGATAGGAGCTTCGTCCATCGCCCACTTTATACGTTCAGTTTTGGTTTTGGAAATAACGTTCATTTTGTTTGCATTCTGTCCAGGTCATGAGCATTAAGAGCCGCCAAAAACATGCATTACGTGGTGTCCTAGAGCTATAACGTCCTGGATTTTTCATATTCGTGTGTATTGTAGCTCTATCTCACATGCTGTAAAGTTGACCTACAGTGCGTCTTCATTTTACTTAAATTCACACTTACTGCGGTTCATGGATGAGCTTAATTCTCATTTCCTGCTTATGTGGAGGTTTTTCTTTCATTACCAAAATATACACCACACTGCTTAGATGGTTTGCAAGCATGTTGTGTGTTTAATGCACATAAGGGTACCGCACTCAGCTCAATTATATATATTTTTGCAAATTGTAATATAGAGATCTCATTAAAATGAGAAACCTCTCCAAGCGGTTCAAATTAGTACTTTAATTTAAAGGGTGAATGTATGTTCATATGCTTTTCTAAAGGCCCCTTGACATTAACATAGGTCTACAGCGATGTCACGCATAAATACTAGCTTACTTGTGTCTTATTGTTAAATTTCACCTTTGCCTCCTGGCCTTTTTTCCCGCATTTTACTTATTTGCATCTAGCATATTTTAAGGTAGAAGAAAAATTAGCATGCAAGACTGCTGCTGGGGGAGAGGTACGGTCGACTGCTAATGGAACCAGTATTAAATCAGCTAGTGACACCTAGTGGCGAGAGTGAGAGCACAGCTCGAGTCCAGCTAATCCTCATTTAAACCACATTGGGGGGTGGTTAGACCACAAGCCTCCCTTTAATTAACAGCCCAGTAAGACCATTAAAAAAGTCAATAGAGCCTTTCTAGCGTGTGAGGATTGTCAGCTTGCCGGCACTCACTCAGACCTTTAAAAAAAACAACTAGGGAAAATAGCCTTGAGCGCTTCCCTTTCAACTGGCTTCTGTTGCACTTCTGCATCCTTTTAAATTAGCATTTTCATGGCAGCGCGGCGGGATTCGGTCGCGCACCGCACCTACTCACAATTATGTATCGATTCTTGGTGCGCTTATCTCGGCGCAGGCGAAAGATGCAAAACGAAAAAACATATATAAAAATATACCCCGGCTACAGAGGCCCTTGAATGGTTCTCAGCTTGACATCTTTAGGACTGCTTGTGGTAACAAAGCAAAGAGAGCCACCTGCTAAAGAGGTTTCGCCCAAGTCCAACTACCACCCCACCCCCCCCACGACGTTTCCACTGAATGCTATCAAACAAACAAGCCAACAAATAAAGACGACATAGAAACCTATAGCTATGATGTGTGTGTCAGTTGGTGCGCCTGTGGGTGTGCGCAGAAACAACGGAGAGAAGATTAAAGGTGTTAAATGCGGTGTGAAGGGCTGCGAGCCATTAGGTCACGTGACCGAATGCTAATCGACGAGGAAAATAGGATCACAGAACTCATGAACCCACAGGGGGTATGTGAACGGTTTGTCCGATTGGGGAATGTATGACAAAAGGCAATGTGGCTAGAAGGGTATATTGGGTGCACAGGTGTGTCATCTGTTACCCGGAGGAGTAGCTGAAAAACTTCATCGATATTAACTAGATCAATCCTTCTTGAGCAAAAACTTCGATGAAGAGCAATGAAATCCGTCGAGATCCATCACTATAGCTTCAATTCGCGTTGAGATTCATTTTGCTCAGAAATACATCCTCGAGTCTCTCAAAAAAATTATGGTATTAAATACGTTCGGTTTTTAGAAACACATCACTGTGAAAAGGGAATAAAGGATCATAAACTCAGTCACCTGAAGACCCTCCTCATTCAGAACAGGATTTTTACAGCTAGGGTGAATTGGTCAAAGAGTATTCATGGAGGAAAAATTTATTAGAAGATATTATATTTCGCTTAAGCCCACTTGAAGCAGCTAGTGGTATTTTTATAGCAAATGGGTGAAGTCAATGTCGAAACATAAGGTTACACAAAGAAATGAGCATGAAATGAAAGCCTTGACACTACTGAATATCGCTTTATAGTGTGATTTTGCTGGTCTAGGTATCTCACATTGTAACGCAGCTTTTATTACAACTGAGCTCTTCAGTAAGCTTGTGTTTCGTGGTTTGTTTAGAAACTCGTAAAGAAAACGTGCCCGAGAACTTTATTTCTTTTTTCATTCCGACTGAATTTACGTTAGTCGAGGAACACTGCTATTGGTCAAACGACCTGTTGACACAATGTTTTGCCTATTTACATTATGTGACCAATTATTCCACTGACTTGGTTACATTATAAAGCAGAAAAAGGAATTTGCTCTCGCATTATGCTAATACAATAATGTATGCTCACTTTATGATTTTTTTTATTGTCATTTAAAAAGCAGAATATTAAAATGGAGCAGAACTTGTGCCCAATTCCTTCTGGGATAGCCTCCAGGCTCATCATGACTGTGCACTAAATATGCAATTATTGAAGATGGGTGGATGGAAGACTACAACATAACTATTAAAATAAACTATTAGCAGTCTGATTACAGCAGAAACCACACTAAACTTCCTTTGGACAGAACAGCCTCACTGTGCAGAAGAGTAGTGCACATCTGATGTCAGTTGGCTGGGCCATATGAGGGAAACATTAAACCGCCAATGTTAAATGTTTTGGGGAAAATAAGCTCCTGTTGTTAGTGATAACAGTAATGTTTCAATGCTACGTTTTAATCCATAGTCCGTGAAAGAGAGGAGAACAGTTTTTTTTCTTTAGATTTTTTTTTTTATGTGGAAATTTGAAGAGAAAGATAATTTTCCTAAAAGTTTTAGATAATTCAGATTAAACACAGGAGACAAAGCTGTGGAACATACTAATGTCAGGAATTCCAGAGACAGAGACAGAGTGTTTGGTTCTGATGTAAAAGCCCCATACATCCTGCAGGCCTAAACCAAGCCCTGCGATGCGGCTGCACTTTTATATCAGTCATTCTTACTCCCTTGCTGAAACCGAATACCCATTGAATGAGCTTCTGCATTACATGAACTATCAGGAGACCTTTTAATCGCTTTTAATAATTAGGTATATCGTTGTCATAAAGGGATAAAGCTGAAGATTTACTGGGGTACCTGCACCTTCTTAAAGCTGCGAGAACTGTTTCTTTTTCTATTTAATCTATTCTCTACTCCTTTCTGTTCTGGGTCTTGTGCTACATGCTAGAATAATGTACAAATGATGCGATACTAATATACACTCAAAGCACTGGGACTCTTTAGTGACTGTTAGGATAATCCCGCTATCAGATACGTGAGAGGTGCCACAGCGGTGACTTTTGTGTCGCGGAAATCGTTTGACGCTTATTCCCGTTACTTTTGACACTCGTCACTGCAGTTTTCTCGCATGACGCCCTGACATAATGCCACGTAATCCCCCCCCGCCCTTATTTAGCGTGGCATTTAAATTGCTACAGCGTAACTGAAAAGTGCCCAAGACAAGTGTGAAATAACGAGTAACGGAGTGTGGCCTCGCACACATGCTGACCAAGTTCAGTGTTATAAAGTCCCAGTCATGGCCTCGCGTAAGTACATTAGCTTCATCCTATCTACCTTCAGAATTGCTTTGATGCACGATTACAAGGAGAAGGAACAATCGCAAGTAACCCAACATCAAAACTGGAACGTACAATCAAACTGTAAACCATATTAAAAGGATTTGAATCAGCAGCGGTCTCCAGATGGCAATAAAATGATTAGATACAATGATGGTAATTTATAGTATAGCAAGAATGGCAGGGGCCGGTGGAACCCAAGGTGACTGATACCACTCTCGGGGGGGTGGGGGGGGGCATGACATTAGATGTCACATTACACTTATTGTAATGCATGCTGCAGCTCTTAAGCAAGGACGACGAGTGGGAGGTAATTAAAAACGCATGCAGTGATGCCGCACTCATGGATTCATATGATCTTCATTAACAGAATCGGTTAATTGAAACAAACGTGAATCGGAACAGGAAGAGGGGGGTGGCACTATAGACCTGCGGCCCTGATAACTGGATTATAGAAGCATATTACATAACGTTTCAGTTCACCAAGGTACAATGGTTCCTTGGCTCTGGTTTTACCTTGCGTCTTTTTTAAGAAGGAAAAAAAGCCTTCATAGCTGGAACAAAATCATCATACTATGTATGTCGTGAAAAAGCATTCATGGGCCAGAGCTGATATAATATGATATAGAGTTTATCCCAGGTGATAGAATGTTTTATATGACGATTTGTTAAAAAAGTAATAATAATCCAAGCACACCTTAATCAAGAATGATACATCTGATCTCTTGGTCTATTTGACTGTGACTTAGAACTGGGGGTGCAGGTAATGTACTAAATCAGTCTAAAAGTCCCAGTAATTCTGGTATAATTACTTAAAAAGACAGTTTAAAAAAAAGTACCCAAGATAAACAAAAGGCCAAAGATATCCACTTGTGATCTAATCCATGTGACCCAGCAAACAAAGAACAGAGTGGCTGAATGGCTTAATGTCGAGTAGGATGTACAATCCTCTGGAACAGCGACATCATCGCTGGGCCAGTGAAAATGCAGACACTACACGCATGGGTTATGGAGTGTCAATTAAGAATTAAAGTTGCACATACTGTACTTCAGCAAAACTTGGACACACAAGAAATTTGATAAATATCAAAATTTTCAGGGTGCACTTATGCCGAGACCTAGTGACCTATCAGTTAAACAAATAAAATCTCTGTTTAACTGGCAACAAAAAATAGGAAAATACGAAATCAGAGGAATAAGTCTCTTGGTCAAATCCTGCAAACACAGTCAGCTCTCAAAGCATAGACGATTTGCCTCATTGTGATTATTTTGTCTAATAGAAAAAGAAAACAGTGTAACATAAGACTTTAGTGGGACCCACCGTGGTGGAATTTTCGAGGGCTACAGTAGGCTGGTGGAGAAGTCATAAGACAGGGCATGACAGACAGTTGCACAGCTGTGCCCCCCCTTAAGCCTCACACTGGCAGCCTATTGTTCCTGGGGGGGGCCAAAGAATTCCATCCGTCACAGAAGGAATACCAGTCACTAACTTGCCTCTTCAAACTTTGCTATAATTAACCAGTTGCTGCCCGAAGTGGCACCCAAGATGAGGAAGGTCATGGTTGCAGCAGGACAGAGTGACGCAGGGTTAGGAGGATTGCAGGCCTGCCTTCACCTCATTCTAGCCAGTTAAGTATAATATTAGCATTCCAGTTGTTGGGAGTAAGCCACTGCTTTGCTTGTTTTAATCCAGTGCAGACAATTACCAGTGCATCATTTTATATATATATATATATATATATATATATGTATATAAGAAAACATGATATGACTGTTTAATGCCTTTTCCAGGGTAAAAGTCCTGTAGAAGAATGCTTGGAGACCAGACCGCTTGGCGTTAATCATATGACACATGAGTTATGTGTAACAATGGATTTGCCCTGGAATCTATATTAAGGCTGAATTGACAGCTAAGCTGAGTACACATTGCCTGCTGAAGCCAGGTACTTAACAGTTGCTGGGTAACAGTAAATATAAAGCTATCGACAGAGGAAGCTAAATGCCGCCGTCGGTCAGCCTTCTCCAGCTTTTCTCAATGTTTCAAAACTTTGCTCAGGCCATTAAGCAACATTAGCATTTCATGGAGACAAAAAACATTTCCACCACATAAAATCCATGTGTCACAGGATTTGTTTTAAAACTGTGATTTCGCGATGCATGTGGCTCTGCTGTTGTATTATTAAAGTCCCTTAAGATATCCAGCTTCTTAAAATGCTGCAATTAAATTATACAGTCTGTAATTTGCATCCATTTTATACACTTTCCTGTATTTTTTATACAAGATTTTACTGTACTTTTCAGATGTCAAAGAAGAAAGCCCATCTTTAAGCCTATTTATGATATTAATAACAGTATTTAAATCTAGATTAAAAAATGCTTTTAAAAAACATTTAAATGGCAGATGTTTTGTAATATCAATGTGGCTGTCTGTATGAATTATTATATTATTTTAAAAATATTTTAAATATTTATGTAGATCGTAGCTTCAGAAAAAAATAATTGCCCAGAGAAGAAAGGAAGCTGGCTGGATGCCCTGAGGCCCAAAAGTGACACCTGTTCTTTGCTTACACGGGGATTCACTTATTACCCTGTCTAGTACCAAAAGCAGTACATGTTAAGTGTCCATCTCCTATTAGCGTCTTCACTACAATATTTACTGTCCAGGCTTCAGTCCTAGAATTCCAACTAACCAAACAAATGTGTAGCCTACATACTGTCTCAATATCTTACATTAAATACACAATACATATATACTATTGTCATTGTTTCTTATTTAAAATGCAAATAATTACATTTCACTCAAACCAGAAGATCAAAGTTGGCAACCCTTTCTATGTAGTCCAATTAATCATAATTAGTAGTAATAAATAACTTGGAACTTGAAAATGTTTGACTAGTACTATAGAATGACTGAACGGAGTGGAAAGCTAATGCTAATTCCACTAGTGTTTGATGCTAACATAAGAGCAAATCTTACAGATACGGCAGTAGAAATTAGTACAAAGTAAATCATAATGTAAACCACGTGAACAGTAAATAAGCGTCTCCCTGGCTTTATATCACAGTCGCTCTCCAAACCTGACAACACCTTTACTGATCCCACCCTTCTGCAATAGAAAATAAAAATGAGCTAAAATTAGTGTCTCTTCATGGTACTGGTCAGGTCCAGCCCGGGTCGCTGTATGCCAGTGGCAAACCGCCTACAGTCAGTCCAACATGTTTATGAAATGGACAGGGATAAAGATCTGAGTGACTCTGACAAGGGCCAAATTATTACGGCCAGATAACAGGGTCAGAGCATCTCCAAAATGGCCAGGCCTATGGGGTGCTCACAGTCAGACATGGTGAGTACCGACTGAGAGCGGTTTGAGGAAGGAAAAAGCACGAGCCACCAACAGTGGGTTGGGCAGCCAAGAGTAAGTCTCAGTGAGATGTGAAGGAAGGGTACTGCGTGTGGCAGAAACAGGAAATAACTATGATGATGATCACAGTGGTAATGTGTCATGACACAGCACAGCACATGAAGCCCAGCTGTGCACGGGACTAAGCAGCCACGCATTGGATTTGTAGGTTCTGTGTATCTCATGGATGCTCAACATTTACCTGGCTTTCCACATGATGCAACAGAAAATCGGATTTGTCTGACCAGGAGACCTCCTTCCATTACCCCATGGTCCAGTTCTAATACTTGCATGCTAGTTTTAGGGAAAGATTCACTCTGACTGGGCTGCAGTCACAGGCCCATCGGTGTATATGCTGATGGACAAACCTTTGTCACAAATGGCTGCTTTCATCTACATGAATGCACCATTGAGTATCTGTTGTGTAGATTGCTCAGTGAGTGACTATATACATTTGGATAAAATAAACTCTTATGAGCACAAAAAATGCATTCAACTCCGTACACATCTCCATATTAAAATGTCTTTGAAATTGTCTCAACAAAAAAAAAAGTGCATCAAAAAATGAAAAATACTTAAAATCCATCTTCTAACCACTTATCCCGGTCATGGTCCCGGAGGGGTGGCACAAAGCTAAGGTACATCCTGAATGGAAACCATCACTCCATCACAAGGTGAATACTTAAAAGCTCAAGTGAATCTCCAAAGATGAATTAGACAAATTGGAAACTGAAAAGAGATTTCTATGTAATAGCAATAAGCAAAATAAAACCACAGCGAAATAATGCAAGGATGGTCTATAAAGGTAATTGGTGAATTTGTCCTCCAAGGGGAAACATCAGAAAAACTGGATCCGGACCAAAATATAAATTAAAATGGCCAGCACAATCAAAGCCCCAACTCCCCTGTTTAGAAAATTTTGTCGTCAGGATTCTCCCTGCTTGGCAAATTTTATCGCCCAGTATTTTAATACTAAAGAAGTTGCTAGATATTAGTTCATCTTCAAGATAAACATATTGTGGAAAGCTTGTGGCTCATCTGTGGATCATCCCTGTGCAATACTCTCCAAAACTGAAATTCCTCCTTTATCAATAACTTTCTGCTAGCCAACAATGTATGCAACACTCACACTCAGGGTTAGATGCTAACAAATCCTTGCACTCCAGGTATGACATTTACAAGTTGCAAAATATTGGAATATGTACATGCATCTATTTACAAGATCATGAAGAAAGCAACAATCACAGAAGCAAACCATTAATGTTTTTTGTCTGCCAACATAATATGATCTATTGTAATTTGTTTACATAGGGACTGAGATGAAGAATTTTCACTTACCTATTGGTGCTTTGTTCTGTCAGGAACACGTCACCTATGTTAGGTGCCGAATGTTTTTGAAAGTAAGGAAATGTATGAGCAAAAGTACTGTATGTGGACACCAGCTTGTGCGGCATTTCATTCTCAAATCAGGGGTATTAACATGAAGATGGTGTTGTTTTAATAGCCTTTCCTCTTCTGGGAAGGCAACATTGCTGGTGAGATTTATTGCCGTTCAGGGACGCGTTTCCCAAATGCTCCCGTTAGTAACTTACATAGTTGGACTCATTCAGTTGCATGGGTCCAGCTATGTAAGTTGCTAACGTACATGCGTATGGGTATGGATGTTGAGTGATCAGGTGCCTTCCTGTGAGTTTCTATGACCTACAACTTCACAACTGAACTCGTTCTCAGACATTTCCACTGCATCGTCACTTCGCTTGCGATTGACCAGTGCAGCTTTGGCAGGGCAGAAATTTGGCAAATTATTTGTCATCCTACGAAGATGCCAAGCTGAAAGTCACTAACCGCTTCTGTACGACTGCCATTCTGCCAATATTTGGTGCTATTGATCGCATGACCATTTGCTCAAATATACACCAGTGTCAGCAATGGGTGCAGCTTAATTAAGCAATTCATCCAACTTATAGGGGTGTACACATACTTTTGGTCTTATAGTGCGATTTGCATGCTGGGGAAATACTGATGACATGATAGGATGGGATATTGAACAAATAGCGTAAGGTTCTTCATAAATATTTTTGTCCAATTAAATAAATTAGTTTTATTGTGTTAACACCAAAAAGTCTATGGTAATATGTCCTCGATCTGGTAGTGTACTTGTATTAGTGTTGCAAACCATTTCTTTCGAAGTTGCTTTGTCAATGAAAAGCCTTTCGTTTTCCCTTTGAATCTTTTTCAGTGCATGAAACTAGAGGTCGACCGATATATCGGTTTTGCCGATTAATCGGCACCGATAGTTGATTCCCGGAACTATCGGTTATCGGCAAAAATCCACGCCGATA
>JAODKN010000027.1:8188920-8216552 GCA_026774425.1 Petrocephalus zakoni
CTGCCTGCACAAACTTGCTATTCAGCTACTTTAATACCTAAATTATGACATTGCATGCCAGAGCCGTGTAATTACACAGAGGGAAATGTAAAAGTTTTCAGCTATTTAGAATGCGTTACACGGCCAAATATGGTTACTGCTCAGCCGTTTAATACGGAACGCATTAAACTGGAGCCGACAGGAACATGGTGTGGTGATGGTCTGACGTACCTGGTGACCTCGTGTTCGAGGCGAGAGATATCCGGCACGTAGAACATCACGCCGAAGAAAAGCAGCGGCTCGCTGGCAAATTTATCCAGCTGCTTCTTCAGGGCCTTATCCGGATCCACCCATCGCCGAAGGTGCGACTTACTCAGGAACCACAGGCCAAAATACCGGGTCTGCAGGGCACAGTGAGAGCACAGCAGCAACCGATCTTTGCCCAGTTAGCTTAATGCAGCTGGATTAAACTGCCTGCATTCTTCAATAAGGGACAAAATAATCCAGCTGTGATTCACTAAATAAATAAATAGTTCGTAGAAACTTCCATCAAATGCTTCTGCAGTCATTTTTAAGTACATGCAAATAATTATTAAGACTGATAGTAATTATTGTATGAAAATGTGAAATTTCTCAACTTTGTCATGAGTAGCAAACTTGACTAAGCTATTATAAGAACAGTATGGCAGGCAAAACAAGTGGATATACTATACAGTACATGTACTATAAACATAACCAGGTAATAACAGTGTCATCAGGTTTTTTTTTTTCTTTTACAGCACCACACTGCTACTACTGTGAATACACAGATAGAATGATAAAGCATTTTAATATATCTGTCACCACCCAAAACCTCCCACCTCACCCTCCCTCCACCTGAACTACTATCAACAAGAGCGTCTAGTCTGAGGCTGACGTGTCAGCTGAAAACAGACATGTTTCTCTTTGCCCCAGGGCACGGCAGAAATGGCAGCCCCAGGTGAGGCTCGGGAAGATAAATAGCTCCTCACTTTGCCCCAGGTCACGCGGTGTCACGGGGCGTCGATCCCGACATGCAGTGTGAGCTGCACTTGCCGGAGACTCACAGGCACTCCAAAGGCTTTTTACACCACATTTGCTGTGTTCCAGCTAAGGCAATCGCCTCTGGTCTCATATGTACCTCAGAACCCCAGAACCCTCTACTGGATACATGGTGAGAAAACGGATAGGAGATGTAACAGACTATTTTGCCAGCATGTCCCAGCATGCCTCGCTAATCACTATAAAGAGCCCCTTGTATGCATTTCTTATTGCAAGTGCTTGTGTGTTCCCGATTGTGGCGTGTGTGTGTGTGTGTGTGTGTGTGTGTGTGTGTGTGTGTGTTTGCCCATGTCTCCTCATCACTCCCTGCCGCCACACCGCCTCAGTCTGCCCGGCACCACAATATTTTTGTATTTTAATAACATTTATATAGAAAATCCATTCTGATATGTGCACCGAATTCAGTTCTACTGGTTTAATCTAAAATATACAAATCAGAGACACTGCTTCCTGTTCCATGCCACACAAGCTACACACAACCCTTCATTAAATTGTAAAATTGAAGGTTTGGAGCAGAGCTGGTGTCCTGTGCTGGTATGGTAACCACTCAGCAAATAGCTAGTCAAAGCTCCAAGGCATAACAAATGCAATATTGCACTGAAAAAATCCAAAGCTGGGTTAGGCACATGCCTGCAACTGGGGACAATGTACAGAAGGGATTACTCTGTAACAGCTTTCCAAACCTAGAGACCAAAGATCCTGTTTTAAGGTCTACTGCGGCATAAGGGCTATATCGTCTTCATCATTAGTAAACAAAGTATAGTAACACAGAACAAGTATCGGAGAGTATTAAACAGATATATATGTTCTACTAGTGCCTTGAGAAAACAAAATCATAATTCATATCTTATATGATAACTGTGGCTACATGTTTTTATGCTTTTTTTATTTTGAGGAAATCACTCCTACTTCCAGTAACTTGGCTGAGCTCTTCAGATCATGCTTCAACACGTCTGATTTGTTATTGTACTACAGTATTAGGTTAACAGGACAGAATGCTGCATCAGATTTGCAGGCTATTGCAGAACAAGACCAGTACTGATTCTAAAATCAAAATATATATGCTTCACTAGCTTTTAAATTGCAACATCACGCAAACAAGTAAATGGCTAGGCATCATCTTTTTAGGCTTAACATGCTTTAAGAGTTTTTCATTAAACTTATTTTATTTATAGAGTGTATAAGCACTGACTAAAACCCAAGAAGTAAAAGGACCATACGAGCTCACTCCGACATAAAATACTTCAAGTGTAAACCTACACATCCATGAAAGTAATCAGCGCAGTGTCTGGTTGTATTGGTGGAACACCTGTAATCTGAAATACACGGTGAGAAAGACAGCATTAACCCAAAGCCATGTGCCACAAGCAAGCTGGTGCAGTTCTAGCTGTTACTCGGGCACTTTCCTCATCTCCAAGGCAGGAAATGGGAGATGTGCTTGTTTGCACAGGGCTTGCAGCTCCCTTTGCTCGGGTTAACAGTAGGGAGCAGGGCTCATATTATACGGGGAGCCATTATCTGTGTAGAGTGAGATGCTGTATTGTCTGAGCACAGGTAGAATATAGCTATGAAAATGCTGGAGATATATAGGGTAGGGCTGGGCTGGGGGCGTACTAGTTATATGAAAGTGTCTAGACAGGTATAAAGTAAAGGACTGCATTCACTTTTCCAAAAAACAACAGGGATCCAGCATCGCTGCTGCACGGACCCCTAACTAGATTGTCCAATGTGTTGGTAAACTCATCAAGTATACCAAGGTACAGTTATTATGTCGGTCCATATTCAGCCAAGTGAGCACTGAACCACCTCCAGATACAGAGTTGGGGATAAGAATCGAACCAGGAACCTTGGATACAAGAGCCCATTGGGCGACTGCTGGTTGTGAATTCATACAGTACAAAAACGAAAAATGACAATGAAAAAATGATTTCAAGGATAATATGCATTCCATCAAAGGCCCCATATCTGGATAGGTACCGCAAGGAAAACATGCTTGGAATTAGTTGATATGAGATTCCCAGTGTACCTTTAGAATGACGAGAGGCAGAGGATCACACCTCCCATGTGACAAAATTAGCCAATGAGCACTCGGGGCAGCTAATGATGCCATGTGCACTTTCGCCTCATCTCATGAACCCTTCTGCCAGTTTTGCAGTTTCAAGAAACTGGCTTCTGTCCATTTTTTACAGCAAACAAATCTAATCTGTTAAATCCTCACAGCGTGACCAGCGATGACGCTCATGTTTATTTAATAATGATGATGGGTGATAAATTTCACAACATGGTGTGAGTAAACAGATCTCCTTTGGTAACAGTGTGTTTGGAGGCCGACTGGTCCTTTATAGCTAAATCATTTCGTGAAACAGCAGGGGGATGAGATCATCCAGGTCATAAATACAAATCATTATATTTATTAGCTAGTGTTAATTGTCAGAGGTTCATGCAAACACATCTACCAGCGGCACAGCATTCATAACAGTGTCAAACAATTAGCTTTAGACATATTCTGAGACACCGTTTCAGTTTTAGGGTCAGGGCCAGGGTCCCCCCCCAACCCTAACCTTGCCTCACCACCCACCCAATTAATCATGTTTAGTCTTGGACTGTTTTCGAAGTAAAAAGTCACTCAGCAATTCTAAGTGGTTAGCTGATGCTAGTTGTTATTTTTAACATATAACATGATTTTACCTTTTCAAAAAAAGGAAAAGACTTGCTCATTTAATTACACTATTGGTTAGGATAAACAGAATAGAACAGAATACCTTTATTGTCATGGTATATTTTGAGTACAACAAAATTTTGGCCTGGTGAATGAAATGGGTTTCCTGCTTTTACGATATATAAAAAAATAACTATCACAAGGTTACTAAGATTAAATAGTCTTACCTCTCTGAGCTGAAGCTTCTGTGCCACCTCCTCCAGGCAATCCAGCCCTGTGCTGTCCACGGGCCGCGAATTCTCGATGATGACACTGTCCAGAAGCTGAATACGGGTCAAAAAGCAGTTCTTACTAAGAACACAGTAACGCCGGGTCCTCCCGCGGATTCTGAAGTGGAAAGGCATGTCTTTGAGAAAGCTCTTCTTCTGTTCTTCCTTATTCTAGAACATTTTCCCCCCGAGATTGTTGGGACCCCACTTGTCCTACATCCAAGTCGGAGACAACCAGCATCGCATTCCTAGTTGGAGGTCACTGACCTGCAGAAAAGCAAAGGGGATTTTCTGATGACAATGAATCATAACCAGCACTGATTTGAATGTTTAAAATGCATCAGGGCACCAGCAAAATTATTACACCAAAAGCACTAATGCCAAGGAATATATTCAGGTCACATGACACAAGCCCAGGGTATTAAATACCGATCTGAATAAAAATACATTAATACACGGCAGAAGGTAAAATACCGAAAACCATGCAGAAATCCCCTTCGTCGACCTACAGAATAACTTTTAAACTAACTCTGAATGCAAACCACATACCAGCATCCTCATGTCATAGCTTGAGATTTTACGAGCATCACAAAAATCCTGATAAATCAGTCATTCTGATATTTCTTAAGGGACGAGCTACAAGGAGGAGGCTACAAAATGATTCAGTTTTCTTAATAACAATCTTACCTGGGAAGGTGGGTGGTGGCATCAAAGGATGCAACCACCATACAGCAATTAATGACTTGGATTTCAGTGGTCCGGGTGGAAGTCCACAAGAAACAAGGCAATGGCATTTGGGGAGGGCAGACTAGAGGGATGGGGTATGGGTGCCGTTACAGTGTATTACGGGGCTGTGTGGGACGCCTGCCTCTGTGTTTCTAAGACAGAGGGAGAAAAAAGGCACACCTGACACAGGAATGCTTGTGGGGGCAGGGAATGGGCAAGTACAATTACGTGCCCAAGCGTCTAGCAAAGTTCAGTTGACCACACCTCTCCAACATAACATTTCTAAAAAAGAAGCACTCCAGGCATGAATTGCACAATGCCAAGGCAAACTTCTGTACATCCTATAACGTTTATAGAAGATTTGTAACATTTTCAATAGCAATCATTAAGTGCTAATGTCAATAAATGTATATCAATCATAATTTGTCCATTCATGCATTCATTCCTTTACCATGCTTGCTTGTCCTATGCAGGGTTACAGAGGTCAGGAGCTTATCCTGGAAACAGTGCCCTCAAGGCAGGGACTAACCCAAGACGGGACGCCAAACCCATGCAGGCTAATACTAATACTTAAGTGAAATATCAATATATCTTTAAAGACACAGTATGCATATGGTATAAAAGGCTTTCTATGATTCTATATGCCTTAAAACAGGGGTGGGCAATCTAATCCGCATAGGGCCGCTGTTTATGCAGGTTTTCGGGATAACCCGAAGGTCACCTGTTCAAACCCAGGTGTGAGGACTTGTCGGCCAATCAGTCCTCTAATTAGTAACCAAATTAGGGAGTTGCAGCGAAAACCAGCATACACAGTGGCCCTTTGTGAATAAGATTGGCCACCCCTGCCTTAGAAGAACACCACACAGGTGATGCAGATCTTAAGTCTTCTGTAACAGCTAGGACCATGGTCTTAAAGATGTACACATGTATGGTCCATTAACTTCTAATAACAATTTCACAGAGAAACAGAAAAATATGCCAGACAATCCCAAAACCAGACCTAAACCGCATCAGAGCCTTTGCTAAGCTGGGACATCACACAATCAATGAAAAAGTTAGTAAAACTTGTAAATTCAAAAGGAATTACATGTGTAGCATTCTTAGAAATGCTGTTTCTAGTATCTTCAAATAATTCTGATAGGTTATATAACTATAGATATGAAAAAATTGCTAAAGGCACCCATAATTCCATAGACATGACAGAGCTATAATTTTACATTTTAGAACAAGTTCTGAGTGATGCATTTTAGCAGAGTAAAATCATTAGATTAATGGTGGATTCAACCTCGGAGCACTTCAGACACTCCCTGCCTGTTTGAAAAAGACGTCACAGTATTTTTTCACTCATCCTGCAACTACATTTAATTTGAAGTGTTAAAAAGATTACCAGCCTTACTGTTTTGCAGCATATGATAGTATTGCAGGAATATTACAGTATTATAGTATTTACAGCAAAAATTAGTCAGAAATATTGATTGGATGTATTTTGGTTAAGTACCTTTCTCAAGGCTGTAAGAGCAGCTCGTCACCTAGACCTTGAACCAGCCTAGACCTTGACCGTCTTCCCACCTGATGATCTTACAGGACTGTTCCTGCACTATCACAGGGCTGCAGGGATACTCATATACTGTATGTGAAGTCTCTGGTACTTTGTTCTTCTGGGGAAAGTCCCTGCAAATTCCCAGGAATAGAAATGACCGGGTCAAGAACAAAACTGAAAACAAGCTCCGAGGCAGTGTCTCAAGGATACACACCGAATGAATTTGAGGTCATTTTAATTAACAGAATATGGTTTGAATATGTGCAGTTGTGTTGTGATTACCCTGTGAAGTACTTGGCTTTTCTTTCTTTTTATGAAATGCTGCCAATAATTAGATTGCTAATACAGTACTGTTTTCTTCAGAAGATGAACGAGTTCTCGCTCAGTAATTAGCAGGTATTTTGGACTCCAAGGAAGATGCAGACCTGCCCAGTCACATCTAAGACTATTATGAACTTTCAGTAAGCAGTATTAAAACGAGCAAAGCAATATGACCTCTAGTTAGAATGTAAAATCCAGGAAGGTGTAGAAATAAAGTTCTCTTCAGCTAAGGAACAACGGCTTTCAGTCAATCCATAAGAAAAGCACGTGACTCACATACATGATATACATGTATGTACTGTATAGTGAACAAACAAATTCTTCCAAGTGACACCTAAACATCACTGTTTCGCAAAAGAAAACATCCTAAATCTATTATCACTATTCTTAGTCAAGTTATACTCAACTGAAGATATACAAGAGCTAGAATATTTGTAGCACTCGTTCTGTTTCATCAGGTTGCTTCTTGTCCAGCTTTTCTGATTTTCATTTTTCCTTGTAGGATAACAGCAAGTCGGCACTGACACATCTCAGATTCCCAAGCTCACTTCACTTCTGAAGATGATCACCTTTCATCTCACGTTCACCTCAATTAATTGCAGTGCCGATCTTTATACTGGAATTAGCTGTTTTGGAACATGCTTTGACAAAATCTGTGTGGGTTTTTCTGAAATTAAGCATGAAGAACCTCTTCAAACCTGGTCTCCAGCACCACTGTACAATAATGTAAACTTGGTGTGCAGAAGCAACCCTCAGGCTGCAATTACAGTGTAATTAAGTTAGCTGGGGGCTAGACCAAGATCACTTGTGTTTTAGCATGTTCTGCAGAATATCCTTCATCAGCAACTCATAAGTCTCTCCTGTTTGTTGTTTACACCTTGATGAAGGCCGTTTACTAGGTTACTTCCCGAGGTAAGGCTACCATCAGACTCTCTACTGGATAACTCATGTATTGATGGATGGATGGATGGATAATACTACTGAAATAGCCATAACAATTCACTTTGGGAAATGTCCAAATCTCATATGTAGGGCATTTACACTTTGTAAATCCCTTCGTAAATAGTAGCATAAATATTTATTAATAGAATATTAAAATGTGGGTCTCTTTTGGACATTTCTCTCATCTGTGCAGATTTAACTTCATTTGTTCAACTAAAAAATACATATAATATCTCTAAAGTAATAAGGGACGGGTAACAGACTACTGGTCTCCTACAGGTCGCATCTTGTCTTGGCTTCAAGTACCAATGCATGGTCGAGGAAGAACAATTATGCAAACATGGCATACCTTCGCATTATATAGAACAACACAGTCCTATCGTAAATGCTCTACCAAATTTCAGTCAAGCAAATATACACATCTAAAATTAACAAAGAAATTTATATAGTATTAAACATTATTGCGTCGCAATAGTAGACTACGTAGTAGACCGGAACAACACCGGATAACAGTAAAATGTTATCGAAGTGATCTAAATGATAAAAATGATAGGGTTGCAAAGACCTGATACATACCAAACGGACACGCACCTTTGCATAAGTTCCAGCGCAATCCAGGATCCCACATCAATAGCGCTGCCAAACGACTCCGGTCGCTGTATTTTTACTAACCACGCAAACTAAATGAAGAACAAAAGACACCACAAAGATCGAGATCAGCTTAAGACTGACTCCAGACATCGTTTACAAGGGCAAAGTAACCGTACAAAACTTGTGAGCAGCTCAAAGTTTTTTGTTGGCACTTGTAGTGCTCATATAACACGTAGCCTATACCCAATGGGGACACTCCGCTGAGCATTGCAATTTGGATAGGTCTGTGCATGTAACGTGTACATAAGAGAGCACTGAAGGTGCAGGTGGGTTATAACCAGCCTATTCATATATTAATTACTTCATTTTTTGGAATGGGCTCATTTCGGAGGGTCAACAAATTCTCGTACATTTTTAGTACTTTAAAATCGCAGTTAATTTTCTGGGAATTGGTCTGCCACGCAAATTCATCAATATCATGGCAATTGATAGCGTGAATGAGAATGCATCGTGATTATTAGGCAAACTACGCCCCCAAGTGTTATAGGCCTAGTAGAACGGCCGAAATGCAGCTGAATTAGCTGTGACGCGTCTAATCTTCCACTGAAAATTCATTGTAATGTTATAATATTCAAGCTCTGGACTTGTGCTCATTTAATGATATGTCAAAAGGTCTACTTAGTGAAGCTATGCCGGTGTGCATGCTTTGATAAATGCTATTTCTGTTAATATAAGCATTTATTTTCTGTCACTTGATATTCTAGACACATTTTTTGGAGGCATGGCCAAATCCGCATGTAAGTGTCCTGTGCAGGACACCCCATCCGTAATATCTCATAGAATATCACACGCAGTGACTAGGGTGATAGATAACTTGCTGAAATATACCCATCTTTCCAAACTGACATCCTATATAAATAGTGAACGACAGTTATGAGGGCATATTAAATATCACTAATCGATTGCAATATGTTCGGTTTCAACATTAACCAACAATAAATTACAGATTCTTTATGTTCTATAGTTGTTTTCCGGGTATTAAAAAAACTGAAAAGCTAGGAGCGGGGATCATATTTAAAGAAAGCCTGGCATATTGTCCAATCATGGATCGCTTAAGTAAAACGTCATGTCACATTATCCAATTGGAGACGCTGCTCGCTGCTGTGACCAATGAGGACGCCGTAGTGGGCGTTTCCGCAAGGGCGAGTAAGATTTGAATTTCTATTTTGTATTTCAACTGGCGAAGGAAACACGTTGTGGAGACATTGGCTATTCTTAAGGTTTCCTTAAACCTACCAAAAGAAAATAAGGTAATATAACTATATATTTTATAACAGCCTTGTTCGAATTACGATTTTTATAGTATGCATTATACTCAACCCTGCGCAGTTCAATGTGAAACCTTGTTAACTCTATAGTCATAACTAAAGAAAATGTACACTGTTAGTAAGTTTCGATGTCAAGTATTTAGATCACAATTGAAAATGTAAGTTGGCGCTAGATGATACAGATCGTACAATGTCTTGTTTGTTTAACAATAGTAACTAGTTATTTTTTATCACGAAAGATCTGTATTTTTACTGTGTTGAATGCTGCTGGGTGGGTGATTTATACGTTTTTTTAAAATCGCATTGCGAATATCCGCGTTCTAAAGCTTTATTTAGCGTAACTTCATTATTTACTTTTTCCACTGTCAAAACTTATGTTGTGTAATTAAAGGTCATGAGAATTGAATATACAGGTGTAAATATGATTGTAGAAATGAGTGTGTACTGGATCTTTAGGTAATGCCAATTTCTGAGTGAGACCCGAAGAAGAAGAAAAGATGAGTTGGGCAGGAGATGAGTGGAAAGATGGGCTTCCTGGAAAAGCCCTCCAGAAGATCCAGGAGATTGAAGGACAGCTGGATAAGCTTAAGAAAGAGAGGCAACAGAAGCAATTCCAAATGGATTCTCTTGAAGCCACACTCCAGAAACAAAAGCAGAAGGTATTTCAGCTTTATGCATCCCCCAGTAAAAACGAAGAACTGTGGAACATATGCCATGATGTGTGTTTAACTGTCAGTGCCGTTGATTATTGTGTTTATTTGGATTCTCGCTAGATTGATATGGAAAAGAACGAAGTGTCTGTCCTGAAAAGGGAGAACCAGTCCCTTGTGGAGTCATGTGAAAGTCTAGAAAAGACTCGGCAGAAGATTACCCATGAGCTGCAGGTAAAAGAGCAGCAGGTGAACTACTTGGAGGGGCAGATGAGTTCCAGCAGAAAACAGATCGAGAAACTGGAGCAGGAAATGAAGAGGTGAGTTACTCCTAGTAGTGAGGGTGAATATACTTGTTTGTATTAACCTGGTAAGTCTGATTTGTATGCAGTGCATTTTCACAAAATTACAGTTGAGTCGCTTAATGATGTGGATACGTTTTTGAGAAGTGAATCATTAGGCGATTTAAGCGCTGAGCAAACCGCAGCCTAGATGGTATAGTGTACTGCACACCTAGGCTATATGGTCTGGCTTAAATAATGATTAAAAATGACAAAATAAATGCATAAACAGGTAACATAATCGTTTATTGTCATTTTAAAGTTATTTTATTTATTATTCACTGTTGATTGAGAGGTTTGGTGTGGAGGCAGTGTGATGGGGTGGCGCTACTACTGGGGAAAATGCAGACATCAGACCATTCTTGTGCATAATTTTTTTTATATTATTATTGTTGTTGTTGTTGTTCTTTAGTGATTTTTTTGTGTGTGAATTTAGAGGCATTAATATAGGTGGGTTTTAGTGTAAATGGGGTATAAGGGTGAGGTGAGGGACGCATTGTCATTATTAGAGTTGTATAAGAGCATCTGCTAAATGGCAGCGTAATACAGCCTATTACTAGTCATTAATGTCATTATCAGGGGGCTAAAAATAGACTGACTTTGTTGAGAGTTTGGTTATATCAAAGTTACATCAATTGTTTTTCATTATGTATGTAAATGTTGTCATATTGTTTTCCAAGGTATAAGAATGAGCTGGATAGAACCCAACCGTCTCATAGTACGGAGATGCAACCCTCAACCACACCACAGAAAATGTTTGCGACTCCTGCAACTCCAAGCCACAGGCAGTTTGGTAAAGTATCTTTATTTTAGTGTGTCACACATTTCTGATGCTCTGCGTTGCAAAAATATAAATATTTAGATTTTTTTTTCTTCTAGAATTCAAATTTGAGGAGCTGCAACAGAAATACAACAAAGAGGTTGAAGAACGAAAAAGAATGGAATCAGAATTAAAAGTTCTCCAAGTCAAAGTAAGCTATCTCCGTAAGATCTGAAATGTTCCATCCTTCTGAGCAATTTCCAGAGAAATAAAAGTGCCACTGTTTATGTTCCTTAACAGTTGCTGAACCAGTCATCTGTAAGCCACAAGGACATAGCTAGACAGAAGACACAATCTTCAATTTTTCCATGGCAACAAGAACAAACATTAAGCTGTCATTCGAGCTATACAGAGACACCATTAAAGAGGAAGACTGGTCCATCCAGCTTCCTCTGGGAGCCAGAGGAAACACCTGTGAAGCAAAATTCCCGAAATGTATCATTTACTCACAGTGAATCGGGCAGCTCTGAAGCATTTGAACTCCTGAGGGCAACAAATCAAGGTTTGTTCTCTGGCGGTAGTGTTTTTTGGACTGTAAAGAGTGATGATTACAGTATTGTTTAAAACTGTAACTCATGCAAATTGCAGGGATGAGTGTCGTAGTTACTGCTTCACATTTTTGTCATTTTCGTACATTGTGTTTTTTTTTTATATTTTTATATATTATTATAAGTGCTGGGGAGAGCTTTTGTTCTATTAGAGGTGACTACATACCAATGCATGCACCATCTTCATGTTCAAAACCTTCGTGACTTAATCCCGTGAAGTGAAACCGATATATGATGCTGTGGTGTTTATTTTTTCTTTAGATCTGAAAGCTAAAGTATCTGAACTTGAGCTTCGTCTTCAGTCTCAAGACAAAGAGATGAAGAACCAGGTCAACCGGTTTCAGGAGATCCAGAGTCAGCTTGATAAAACCAAGACAGACCTGAACGAGAAAGATCGAGTCCTGAGCAAGTGCAGGGACGAGCTCAGCAAGGTGTCGGGGCAGTACGACCAGACTGTGGCCAAGGTGACGGAAACGGCATGATGAAAACGAAAACTGTGTGCTTCTTACTACTGCGTTATTACTGTGCAATTTCCCAAAGCTGATCCTAGTAATCCCAGCCTTTTATTCCCTAGGCTTGCCCATAAGGAGTTGAGATGGTTATTCATTTAATAAGTTGGATCATGTTATACAGTTGGCATTGCTCTGCCAATATAGTAAAATTCATTATTGTGGCGCCAAGTTCAGTACAGTTTTGCATAAAGTATCAAGTGAAAAGCTTTGCCTGTCATGTATAGGGTATTGTTATAAAAGGAACAATTTGATAAAAGTAACAGTGTTCACACCGGGGTGCTGAATTTAAATTGTGACATTTCTGATGATTAAATTGCATTGTTGCATTTTCTTCAGTGTTCATCAGCTGAGCAGAAGGTGAAACAGCTGACTGAGGAAATGAGCTGCCAGAGGCACAATGCGGAAAGCTCACGGCGTGCTCTGGAGCAGAAGCTGAAGGACCAGGAGAAGGAGAACCAGAAGGTTTCATATTTCATGTTGTCATGACTGCCAAAGGCGTTGGTTGTCGTGTTCTTGGCATGTAATTTCAATACAGTTGCAGTGGTTAAAGAGATGTTGTTTATTCTTTGGTGCTTTTTTGATGCATAAAGGCTTATTTGATACCAGGCATCAAGCTTTCATCAGTCCTTTCTCTTTCTGTAGGAACTTGGCCGTCAGCAGAATTCCCAGCTTGCGCTTGAACAGCAGTTAAATCAGACGAAAACAAAGATGAGCCAGGAGCTTCAGCAAGCCAAAAAGGATTACACCCTGCTGCAGTCTGACATTGACAAGGTAACGTGACAGCTACGAGGGGGAGAGAGTGGCTACCTAGGCTTAGTGCAACAGTTGGCATGTGTAACCGTGCAAATGGATTCACATTTGAGTCAATGGGTTGAGTCAACCCATTGAAGTGTTAACAGTCTCAATGTGCTCTTTTTTCCCCCCACCTAGTTAACAATGCAGAAGAATCACTTGGAGAAAGATTTGGCAGAGCTTAAAGCTAAGCTGTGCCGATCAGAACAAGCTCTGCAGGCTAGTGAAACGAAGGAGGTAGACTTAAAGAAGAAAGCTGAGGTATGTGCACAAGTCTAACTCAGTGTTTCCTAATCCAGTCCTAGAGGACTTGCAGATGGTCCTCGTTTTTGCTCCATTTGAGCTCCCAACCATGCCTAACTTTTAAACTAGCTTGGTGCTTTTGGTCTTTTGTAGGAGATGCAGAGAGAGAAAAACAACCTCAGCTCTAAGCTGGAGCAAAACGTGAAGCGATTGTCTGAAGTTGAGGAAGAGCTGAAAGCAACCAAACAAGAGCTGAAGCAGAGAAACAACATGACCGAGGACTTGAAAGGTAACTATGGCTTTGAATGACTTTGAAGGCATACAAAATGCATAAGTACAGAATATGACAGTAGGGTTCAATCACGCTTTTGTACAGAATCAAATTTTTCATTAAATCCAGACATTACTATTCTGGTATTCTGAAGGCGGGTAGAGCCCCTACTATATATTTCACCTGCTCTGCTAATTCTGTCAGCAAGATTTTCAAGATATTTTGCCATATGGCTAAGCCTAGTTCAACCAACAACAACAATTTTGTTATTACAGACCAATAACTTCTGTCACATTCTGTGTTTCCTGTTGGATATGTGTATTTTAGTGAAGAAGAGATTTTTCAGGAATGCACTAGTTGCATTGTAGCGGGATTGACTGTACTCACAATTTACATTTTTTTATGTATAACTTTCTCTTTCAGCTAAAACTCAAGCTCAAAGTGAGGAGTTGAAAGGACTTCGAACAAAACTGGAGAGCCAAACCAGGTCTTCTATGCAAGATCTCGAAAGCCTTAAAAAAGTCTTGGCTGATCTGGAAATGAAAAAGGAAGCCTCTGAAAAGGAAATTCAGAAACAGAGAATCGAAATGGAGCAGATGGCAAACAAGAATGCTGTGTTAGAGAAGGAACATCGAGAACTGAATTTAAATTTAAAATTGAAACAGAATGAGTGTGATGAGTTGAAGAAACAAGCAGAGTGTATCCTGAAATGGAAGAACGAAAAAGAAGATCTTATTAACAACATAGAAACTGAACGAGAAGCGATGCTGAATAGAATAGGTGAATTGGAAAGAGACATTGTCACCCTGAATGACACTCACAGTAGCCTGAATGAGAAGCTGAAAAATCTGGAAGATGAGAAAGCGATTCTGATGGGTCAGATTGATTCGCTGAAAGGGGACTTACTCAATAAATGTGTGGAGCTGGAGGAAAAAGAACAAGTTCATAATGAGCTTCAAAAACAGTTTGAGGATGCAGATCAGAAACATAGTAAGGATTTGGAGAATTCAGCAGTGCAAATCACTCTTGTGCAGGGCCATCTGACAGAATTAAAGGGTAAATTGCAGCAGGAGACAGGGAAGTTGGAGAAGATGCAGCTGTCTCACAATGAACTGTTAACCCAGTATGAGAACGCTTGTGACCTAGCTAAGTCGAAGGATTCTGTGATCGAGCTAAACCAGAATGAAATAGCGCATCTCCGTGAGAGTTTAGCCCAGGCATTGGCTTACCAGGAGCAGCAGCTGGTGAGATGTGCTGAGGAGAAGTCTGATTTGATGAAAGAATATGAAAAGAACCTTTCTGAGAAAACTGAAGAGGCTGAACTGGCAAAGTTGAATTTTGAGAAAAGCCAGCAGGAATTACCCTTGTTAAATGATCAGGTCGCTTCACTTGACTCGGCTTTGAAGCGCCAAAAGCATCTGACTGTAGAGCTGCAGACCAAGTACGATGTACTCTCTAATGCCAATAATGATCTCCAGGGCAAGATTTCCATAGCAGAGAAAAATGAAGAGAAAATCCTTCAGGAAATGGGTGTCCTCTCTGAGCAGGCAAAGACTGTGAATTCTCTACGAGAGCAGTTAAGCAGTATGTCTGCAGCAGAGGAGGAGATTAAGTGTGCTTTTCAAGAAGTTACAGAAGCTCTGAACCTAAAAGTAAATGAGCTGCAAACCCTTAGTGCAGATGCAGAGGATCTCAAAAAACAAGTAATGGAAATTGATACTAAGGCCTCCAGTTTGGAAAAGGAAAATGTACATTTAAATAAGAAAGCAAAACAGCTAGAGAAGAGCACTGAGGAACTGTCGTCAAAAAATCGGACCCTACAGGAGGCTAACTGTGTCTTATGTGGAGAAAAAGCTTGCTTGTTAAGGGAGAAGGCTGCCGCGGAGGATCTGGCATTGATGGCTGAGAAAAAGCTTGAATCTTCAAGCCAGTATTGTGTTGAGCTAACAAGTTTGGTGGAGGATCTTCAGGTCAAGTATGCTTCTGCTATAGAGCAGAATTCAAAGCTGGAGAGTAGCTTGAAAGACCAATCAAATCAAAAATCTTTGCATGAACAAGAAATTAAGGTATTTGCTGAGATGCAAAGAGAGGAGTCAGAAAGGCATTCTCTTGAAATTGAAGATTGTGCGGAGAAGCAGAAGAATTTGATGGAGGAATTGGTTGCAGTTAAGGCTGAGTTGCAAGATAAAAGTAGCCAGATTTCAGAGATGAACACAAAACTGGAAAATAGTCAGTCTGAAGTGTTACAGTTAAGGACAGACGTTACTTCTACTAATGATGACCTCGTCAAATTGAATGACTCCTACAAAACAATCATTCAAGAAAGGAGTTGTTGGATGGAAAAAGAAGTGTCCTATCAGAATGAAACCGAATCTTTGAGAGCTGCTTTAACAACTACAGAAAATGGCATAGCTCAAAAGGAAGATTTAATCCAAATGCTCAGAAAGAATGTATGTGATGCTGAATTGGAGCAGGTGAGATTAACTCAAGCACTAAAAGAAAAAGATCTTACAATGAATAAGATAAAGGTCCAGCTGGAAATGCTTCAAATGGATCTTGAGGACAATGAGGTTTACATGAATTCTTTTGACTCAAAAATGGAAGCACTTCAAGGTACTATAAGTTCATTAGAAGCAAAACTTGAGGAAAGCGAATCACAAAGATCCACCACAGAAAATGAAATATCCAGTCTCAGAGAAGAGCTAACATTAAAAAACAATGAAATCTCAAAAATAAAATCACACGTAGAGGATGCCTGCAAGAATGAACAAAATCTCTCTGTACTTAATATGGAAATTGAGTCTCTTCAGGCAGCTAAATCCAAACTCCAGGTTGCCATGGAGGAGGAGAATCTCAGATATTCTAACTTGGAAAAACAGTGCAGTGAACTGACAGAAATGAACTCGACCCTAAGGGCTAAGGTTGAGAACTTGCAGTGCCAGTTGTGCAATATTAAAGAGCACAATGATCGATTAAAATGGCAGAAAGACAGCCTTCAGGAACAGCTGCAAATGCAGAAAGATGAGGATCAGGCTCTGAAGTCCACTGTTGTGAAAATGGCAGAACAAAATGATAAGACAAATTTGAAAAACAAAGAGTTTGAAGAAGAACAAATGGCATTGCATCAGAGGTTAGTTCTTTTACAAAGTGAACATGCTGTAATGAAAGAACAGTATAGCAGGCTGCTTTCCCAGGTATCAGAACAGCAGTCTCTTATTGAACAGCTTAGATCAGAAGGAGGCCATAAAACTGAGTGTGAAGGGGATGCCAGTCAAAGTGCAAGTTCATTTGATAAACTGATGACAAATGAAGAATCTGATGCCATGAATGTGTTGGATGATCACAAGGAGTGTGTTCTGCACAGTACTGCTACCATTAAGGGTTCTAGCACAGAACCATGTCCTTGTGAAGGTACTTCATTAAGCTCATTTTCTTCATCCAGTGATGGGGGATCTGGTTTGCTGAGTTCAAACAACAATATTGATGGTATTGTGTGTTCCCTTGATGGAACAGAAGTGTTACAGCTGGAACAGGAGCCAGTTCATTTGCATCCCACCAGTCAACATGTGCTTTCTTCAGAGACTCAAGAAACTAAGTCAGAAGAACTGGAAGCGTCATCTCTCACTTTTGAGCAAGTTGTGAGAGATCTTGATGGTCCAATGGAGTCTGCGCAACAGATTTTGCAAAATGAGATGCTTAGGTCTGAAACGGAGGATCTGGAACAGCTCCAAAAACAACATTTCCATGAGATACAGAACTGGAAGCAAAAACTTGTCAACTTGAGCTTGGAGATGGAGGCTAAATTGGCTGCTGAGAGGCAACATACAGCAGTGTTATCAGCAGAATTAGAGGCTGCAAGGTTACAGATGCAGAGTCTGGACCTCAGTTCTCGTTCCTTGCTATGTGATGATAATGATGAAGAATCTACTTTGCAGGTAAGCCACACCAGGGACATGTTCCCTGCCTCTGAATAACAGTAAAATGTATTGTATTGTTAGGCCTATTAATAGTCAGAATAGGTAGGATTTATGTTTAGGAACTAGCGGTCGTTACATGTGAATGTCTTTTAGATTGTAAAAAATGTTTAATGCTAAGATGTTTTTACATTTTACTTTGCAGTTCCTGTCCCAATCTTCAAAGAAAGCAACTCCTCATAAAAAAAATAAACCAGAGACGGAGAATTTGAAAGAACTTGCATCTTTGGGCAACTCCAGTTTGCGAGACATCTCCACAGATGAAATATCCCCAAATAATGAAAATCAGACCATTGATATTACTCAAAAGGATGATCAAGGACAACTTGAGGGTGAAAATGAAGAAACGATCCAAAAATTGCAGGAAGAAATTCGGGCCTTACATTCACAGTTAGAGTTGTTTGCTGCTGAGAATAACTCAAGGAAGGAGCTCTGCACTCAAAAGGAGGTGACATTGAATCAACTGGAAGAAGAAAAATCTAATTCAGTTGATGAATTAAAGTGCACCATTGAGGAGAAACGGAGAGCCGATGATCAAGTAAAAAAACTAGAGGAGGAAGTGGATACCTTAAAGCTGCATCTTCAAACGTCGAAAAGTCAATTATCAGACATCATGGAGATGTTAGGAACAGCAGAGATGGTAAAGGCTGACTGGGATGAGAGAGTCCTTCAGCTTGAGAGTGATCTGAAACGTGTACAGTCTGAGAAAGCCAACTTGGAGAATCACATCTTATCAATGGAGGCTGATGTGGAGGAAATGCAGAAAGGGAAGCAGAAACTGGAGCAAGACCTAGAAGCAAGCAGGAAAATAAATGTTAGCCTTGAACAAAATTTGAATATGATGACAACTGAAGGACATCAGCTGAAGCAGGAGCTGCTTTCATGCACAGAAGAGAAAGAGGAGGCTGGTCAGTCTTTGCTGAAGTTGAAGGAAAAGGTCGAATGGCTGGAAAAAGAGAACATTGAAGCAAGAGAACTGAATAAGATACTTGAAGCCGACATAAGACGCCAGAAAAAAGAAATAGAGGTGGCTAGCAATAACCTTGGCAATTTGCAAGAAGAGAAGAAACAGCTGTTGGCACAGCTGGAAGACTTAGAGCAAGCAATATCATTGCTTGGTGAGGAGAAGGACAACTTGCTGAAGGAACTGGATCATTTTAAAGAACAGCAGCATGATGCCTTTCAGACCTCAGAGGCAACTGTGACCAAAATGCAAACACTAGAGACAGAGAATTCAAGATTATCACATTTGCTGGAATCTTCCCTTCTAGAAAAAGGAGAAATAGCATCTAGGTTGAATTCCACCCAGGAGGAGGTGGTCCAGATGAGAGTTGGCATCGAGAAGCTCCGGGTTAAAATTGAATCTGATGAAAGAAAAAAACGCCAAATGGGTGACTTGCTCAAGGATGCCCAAAGGAAGGCAGACGCATTTCAGGACAAATTAGAGATGCTGGAAAAAGAGAAGGAGATGACTGAACAGAGTCTGGAAGACGCGATCCTTCAGGCAGAGGTGGCTAAGGCTGACTTTGAAGAATTACAGGCTGAAAAGGCCGAACTTATTCAAAGATTTGAGCAAATGACTACAGATCAAAATGACCTCAGAAGTGAGAAAGAGAGACTCAAAAAGGAAGTTGTTCAAAAGACAGAACAACTGCAAAAGATTGAATGTGAAATGAAAGAATTTGAAGTAAATTGCAGTGTTACCACTGAAGAACTCCAGTCTAAACTGAGTGCAACGAGAAATCAGCTACAAACTTGCCAGAAGGACTTTGAATCTCTGCAGCTCAAAGAGCAAGACCTGACATACCAGCTATCATCCCTTGAGTCTGAAAATGTGCTCGTGTCTGAGAAGCTCCAAGAGGCACAACAGCTCCAGTTAGATCTGCAGTCCAAAACCCAGCTGCTCGATGCTGAGCTTGTGACAAAGCAGAGTGAGCTGAAAGTCAGCGTAGAAGAAAACGAGAGGTTACAGCGACAAGTGGCTGAACTGCAGACGTTTAAGGAAGACAGAGAGGAGAAGCAGTCCCTCCTTCAGTCAGAGAAAGAAGAACTTGAGAGAGGGAAGACTCATCTTCTGTCCGTTGTGGCGGAGTTGGAGCAGAAGGTGGAAATGACATCAGCAAAGTGTGAAATCATGCAGATCACAATCTCATCTTTGGAGGGCAATGTCCAGGAAAAGGAGGAGTACCTGCAAGCTTCAAGATTGACCACCACAGACCTCAGTGAAAAGGTAAAACCGCAAATTTGTCTTGTGACAGTTATATTGTTTCTAGTCAAGTAGAACTTACCTAGAATAAGTCATGATAAAACCATGAAGGTTCTGTTGCTATAGATGCACTATATCTAGACATAAATGGAGCAAAAGGGTTTTTTTGTGTTTTCATGTGCTGAAAAATGGTGTTGGCTTACATTTACATTTTACATACATAGCAGACGCTTTTTTCCAACGCAATGTACGGGGCAAAGGGAACATTGCAAACATACATGCTGTCAAGGAGTCAACTAGGCATACGTGCAGCTAGGCTGAGCTTCCAATGAATGCCCAGGTACAAGTGTAAGCAGTACTGGAGTAAGAGCTATAGCAACTTCTCACATTTGGTTGTGGAATGAACTGTGTTGTCTTAATTTATATCCTAATCTTATTTTTCATCAGGTTGATGTGTTAAATAAACACAACTTGAAGCTGCAAAATGAGATCACTGCAGCTTTGAGCAGTGCTGAGGAATTGCGGGTGGCTTTCGAGATGGAGCGCCACAGTCATAGTACTCAGCAGCAGCAGGTCGAGAGGTTCAAGGTGAGCACCCAGTCGCCTGGTCAACAGGGCCTTCTGACTTTGGCTTGGCTGTATACACCAGTACAATGACGACAAAGAAACACTATTCTGTTCTGTGCATTGTTATTCTCAGGACCACTCAAGCCTAGCACATGCTTATACCCCTCTTCTTCTGCTTGCAGTTAATCTTGGAGAACGTTTCTTCTGAAAAGGAGGAGCTGATACGTATCAAGGAGAACCTTGAGCTTAATGTCAAGGAGAAGGATCGAGTTCAGCAGGAGCTGCTGAAGCAAATTCAGCAGGCAAGTCCTTGATGTTTAATATAGTTTAATGACATTCATGGGCCTGAAAATTTTGGAAACATATTGTGCTATTCCTATTAAACATAGAAGAATTAGTAGTGTCAGATCTGTAATATTTCAATTAGGAGTTAATAGTAAACTAGAATATTTCCTCTGCTTAAAAGATCACATTGTCTTTTGCACAGCATCAGTCTGAATTTGAAGCCCTGAAGAAAGACTTGATCACAGCTGAGGGGAAGGGGGCCGAGTATTTGACTGAGATCGGCGGCCTGAAGTCTAGTAAAGAAAAGGTGGATTCTGCACTGAGGGAGATGCAAAGCAGGCTGGGGCAGCGTGGCGAGTTGAAGGTAATGAGCCGAAAATGCAGAAGATAAAGTTCTGAGTATATTTGGAAGAAGACAGGCAAACGAGAATTTGAAAGACGGGGGGATGTTAAAAATAAATTGCAGGGGGAATCGATGCGCAGACCCACGTGGTGGGTCAATAAGACTGATGTGGTTTCTGTGCGCTGTTAGTGCCAGTGCACTGCTGTTTCGCTTTCTCATGATACAGCAGGAAACATAAGGGTTTTACAGATTTGCTAGCTCATATAATTATATATTGCTAAAAAAATGTTTTGAATCTCCTGTAAAACCCATAAGAATGATAGTGAAGATGTTTTCATCTGACAATGTATTCACTCATGATGACAGTTGTCCAAGTGTTTCAGAATACTTCAGAAAGTTATTGTTACTGGCGTATTGATTAATTGGCTGGTAATTGCATGAGGAAATCAATGTTCAAAACATGCAATCAGCCTTTCTCTGTTGAGACCTGATTACTGCTTTTGCTTCGGCAGGGTGGTATTCCAAGTCTGTTAGCTGGCCTGGCGGATTTTGCTGTTTTGACGTGATATTTATTGATTTGTTGAAAGCACTTTGCGCTTTTCAGTTTTAACTTCTTTGTCCAAAATGGAATTACTTGAGTGATAAATTATTCAGCTGTGCCTATGCTAGGATGTCGATTTATATAATGCAATGTGGTTTGTTACCATTGTTTTTTTTCTTTCATATGTATGTATAAAGCTTGATGAGCTTTCCCAGAAGATCACCTGCCTTTCCAAAGAGAGAGACTCTGCTCTCAGTAAGCTTGGCCTCTGGATGAAGTCCTGCAAGCAGCTGGAGAAAGAGAAGCAAGTGCTTATGGCGGAAAATGAACAGCAGGGGGCGCTCATCACAACACTTCAGTCTAAAGAAAAACAAGGTACCATACCTAGTATGAAATGTTTAATGAGTACCGAACAGGCCAGATGTTAAACTGCTTAAAACTTATGCACGCATGATGTACGACATGAAAAATAGATCATTGGAAGTCTAATCATACAAATACTAATTTAATAGTTTTACACCGGTCTTAATAATAGAATCCTCAAAGTGGCCTTTTGTGTTTGCTGTAAGAGATGACGTTACTAAATGCTTGCACCATGTTTTTATTGAGACTGAATAAGTCATCCGTCATCCCAAATGTGCCCAATGCCATGGCTTCAAAGAGTCCCTCTTCACAGGAGAGGTCAGTGGTGACAGCAACAGCATGCAGGAGTTGCAGATGGAGATTCAGGAGTTAAAAGAGGCTCTGGAGGAGCGAACCAGGGAAGCCGATGAAAGCATGGACAAATACTGCAGCCTCTTAGTGAGCCTGCACAAGCTGGAAGAGGTCAACGAGACCCTGCAGAACCAGGTGTCGCACCTCTCTAACCAGGTGGCCTCTAAAAGCAGAAGATCGGCGTCAAAGACTCCCCAGAACTCACCAATCCCCACCACCCAAAACGAGGAGGAGGCGGCGAAGAAACCGGACGATCGAGTGTCCGGAAAGAGGCAGAGGGCCTCAGAGGCTGATAACAACGAGGCAGTCAGTAAGGCACAGGAGACCCTTCACAGCATCTCCAAGAAGATCCGGGCTTGTGCCACCCCTCAAGCGTCCCGCCAACCTCAAGTCGAGGAGGAATTCAGACCAGAGGGCTTGCCTGAATTGGTGAAGAAGGGTAAGCTTTCAATTTCAGTGCTGCAGTGTGTTTTGCAGTGAAACGTATCATGCAAGGAATCATACCTGATCACGGTCGCCCAGTCTCTATGATCAGAGGTTTCCGTTTTGAGGATTGCTAATTGTGGCACACACACTACCCCCCCCCCCCCCCCAGGCTTTGCAGATATCCCAGTGGGGGAGGCCAGCCCCTTCATAGTGCGTAGAACTGTGGTGCGAAGGTGCAGCCCTCGTCTGGCTGCCAAGAAGTCCCCTGTGTCCCTGCAAGCCTGTCAAAGCCCCGACCCTGCTGTGCATAACAGCTCCCAGTCAGCAGAGGGCAGCAGCCAACAAGCAGTAAGTGTCTGGTTTTCATTCGGCTTATTTTCAATGAGTATTTGGTAAATAGATAAATAGTATATAATACAAAATGCATACATCTGTCAAAACAAAAACAATTGCATATACAGTACATATCTATTCTGTGTTAACTCGAAAAGTCATTCTGAAGGAAACTTAAAGTTAATTAAAATGTGTCTGTGGGTTTGTATTCTCCACATTGTGAGGACCAAATATCCACAATGTGGCAAAGCCAGTTACTTTTTAGCTTGTGGGAGCATTTTTCAGGTCCCCACAAAAATCTATAAATGCCACCCAGAAACTAAAAAATGCCTAGTCTTGTGTTTTGTTTGGTTACTTTTGGTTAATGTCATGGTGTCATGTTGGGATTCGATTTTTTACCATAGAAATTAATGGAGAATTCCAAAAATGGGAATACAAATGTGTGTGTGTGTGGACATATTTATATTATGTTGTAGGGACCCAATGTCCCCACAGTGTGATAAAAGCAAGTTATTTTGTACCTTGTGGGGATATTTTTTGGTCCCCATAAGGATAAACCTCAATTTTATAAAAATCTGTGTCTGCAATCAAAAATCTAAAAATGCCAAAAGTCTCATTTTTCGTTTGGTTACTTATGGTTAAGGTTAGGGCTGGGTAGGGGATAAGGGTGTCATAGTTGTGGTCAGGGTTATGCCCATAGGAATGAATGGAGTGTCCCCATAAAGATAGGAATACATGGCGTGTGTGTGTGTGTGTGTGTGTGTGTGTGTGTGTGTGTGTGTGTGCTGTCAGGGTGCCACTCGGGTTTTTGCTGAGTTCCCAACCAAGGTCTAGACTTCTTCACTCCTCCTTCTAAACCCGGTTTCCTAGTTTCACTGGGTTATATCGCTCCCATTTCCACACTGCCTTGTCATCTTCATGTTTTATTGATGGTTAATCTCTCCTTTGCAGCTTCGAGAGAGCAAACCACTTCAAAGCCCTTCCAGGTCTATATCTGGAGTCCTGGCTTCTGTGACCAACAGTCCTAAAATCGTGGACTTTGACAGTCCCGTGTCTGACAAGGAAGCCCTGAAGGGCAGGAGGTCCCTCAGCATCAAGAGGACTCCGGAACAGAGAGAGAAACGCAGGCAGAACATGGCGTTGGCTAAGCAGGATGAAAACTGTCAAGTCCAGTAACGTCAGTCTTACTTCATAAGAATCATTTGCCCTTGTAGATATGTTATTTCTGTCATTGCTCATTAATATCACAGAACTTTGTGTTTCCTGCATTTTCTTTTTACATTTTAATTAGTTATAACATTTTAGAATTTTACTTTGGATGCTTAGTACTGCAGTTAACACTGGTCATGGGGAAATTTTACTCTAGATTTTCCTGTTATAGTAATAGAATGTGCGCAGAAACTCTTATGTACATATTACCCTGCTGTCGACTTCTATTAAAACAATATTTTGGTACAATGTTTGCTTCCTCTTTAACTATCATGAGAGCTGAGCGGTACACCGTCTGACACGTTGACCGAATCAGATTTTATTGTTGTTACTTCGGCATTTCACCTATACCGGGGCTTTTCAAATCTGGAACTGGAATCCAAATCCAGGCCTCGTTTTCCATTTTTCCTGGCAGTTGTTTAATAATTACTGATTCTGATATGCTGGAGGTTTCACGCCTGGCTCGCAGGTACAGGATGGCCGGAAAACATGGACTGTCTGGTGTTCCCCGAAGACTGGGTTGGGAAACCCTGTATTAAAGGACACAGACACCCTAGGGGAAATTTAGAGATGCCAGTTATCCCACCTTCATGTTTTTGGCTTGTGGGAGGAGTCACTCAGTACAAGAGGAACCTGCAAAGTCACACAGAACCCTAACCCTCAGTCTATGAGCCTCCATGCTGTTCATTTAAATACCATTCATTTTAATATCGAGCAAATAATATATACTGTTTTAGCTTTATAGGTTTCTTTCACGGTTTAATTTTTCACTTATCGAAAGTATAGTGACTGCTTAACTAACGCATGAAATTAAAAGTTAATAGTAGACTTTTATCGATAGTCCAAACAAAGCAAAAAAATTTTAATTGATGTAAAGAAATCTGGGATATATGCAGCACCCGCTAGACAAATTCATTTTGTAACTGATGTTTGCGTACCAGTTCATAAATAAGGTATTAAAATAGTATAATTTTAATTAATTGGCTAGGTTACAAGCGCAGATTGTGACACCCTTTCTAACCCAAGCCCTGTCTTCCCTTGTATGTTTCAGACGGTCTGCCTTCAGACGGTTGTTTCTTTTTCTGTCTTGTTTTTCAGAGGAAACACAATTAATGTCATTACAAATAGCTTATTTGTTCCTAGGCAATGACAAGTCTATTTTTAGGTTGCTTCTGGTTTTGCAGCTGACAAATGCGTAATATAATTTACTCATTTTACAGGTTTCTTTCATACTCTGCGTTGAAAATTAAGATTATGTATGTGAACTGTGTGATTGAAAGTAACTACAAAAGGTCTTGTGTGAAATTGTATCAGGTGGGGATCTTCAGAAGGCTAATCTTTGGGGATATGGGATAATCTGAGCTCAGGGTGATGATTGATATAGGTACAGTAACTGGACCATTGCGTTATTCTTGTACAATGCCTATCGCCTGTTTATAGTGATTTTGGTGTCTAGGTGCCAGGAAGGACAGCAGACGCCTTTGCTAGAGACTGAGGTGGTTTATTTTCTGGGCTAAGCAAACAATAGCCAAGTCCGTAATCCAAAGCCCGGAGTGAGGAGGACAAGCCAAGAGGGTCGTGAGCCAGGAAGGTCAGTCCGACGAAGATCCATGAGACGAAACATGGGGACACCAGACGGAATGGGGTCGGAGGAGGCAGGAACCGGTGAGGGAGGGTCAGGAGGGGCAGGTCGGACAGAAACAGGCAGAGCGGGAACAGATGGGTTACCGGATACCAGATTACAGATGGGTTACCGGGTACCAGGTTCTGCACACGGTGTTTGGATTCAATTTCCGGTTGCTTGATGTTCTCCGCCCCTCTGGGCGTGACAGTAATGTCATGTGAAGGTTTGGTGTACAGAAGAAAAGGACTTATAGATAACCTGGACTGAACTGCAGATGCAAAGCCGAGTTTGAATTAGGAAACTCACAGAAATCCAGGTTGAATATGCAATAAAATAACTGCAGAAGTGCAATCAGTATTTTCATAAACTTCACTCACCAGTGGATTTGTGTATAATAAGTAACTAGTGCCGTAAACAGTGAGGGGAATGAGGGAAAGAATTTGCTGGATTGACTGGAATGAAGGATGGAAGGACTGGAATCTACCATGCCCTGGCAGTGGCGGAAAATGTTCAGATTAATGTTGAATATTAATGTTTAATCAGTAGAACTGCAAGTGTTCTATCTGCAGTTAACGGAATGGAATCAAGAGAGGCAACTGTCTGAAAGACTGAAGATATCTGTAAGTGCTGTATCGTCGGCAGATTCTAAAGCACTCAACATTCCCATGTGTGGCGCACATCCAATATTGTATGCTGTATGATTTTCCATCTGTGCATTCATCCATCCATCTATCCATCCATCTTCCAACCTCTTATCCTGCTGTGGGATCCTGCCAACAGAAAACCAAAATTTATTTATTCAGTGTCTTTTATAGAAACTTGTTGAGTAGCAACTATATTAGGACAAATACTATATGTAAAATTGTGATTTCTGCTGTATGTTTCTCGACTTTTAGGAATAATAGAACAAGTTATTGGTTCTAATGCATTCTCAGTTACAAACACCAGTAACCATGAAATATTTGTCTCTTTACAAAATAAAAAATGTAAAAGACAGCAAAGAAGACCAATATTGATTCAACTAAGCTGTGTCTCCATTAGCATCACATAAACTCAGGCAGGTACTATACAATTGTAAGGAGCTGGGAAGTAGCAAAAATGTGGACTGTCTTGCAGGGAGCAGAAATGTATACCGTATGGGGGTCCCCTAGGACCGAGCTGAGAAACACTCAAGATGGAAGGGTGGAAAATGACAATTAAATACAGTCATATAATTCAGTACTGTTCCCAGTGTCTGAAATTTGATATATATGAGGTGGTAAAGCTCAATATTGCAGTACAATTGCTATTCTAATGGCCTTGCAGGTGTTTTTACACACAGCTGCGCATTACTTGGTGTTTCGAATTATTGTTCCGCATTAAGTTCTCAATAAGTACTTAAAAAGAAAAATAACATGTTATAAATAATTGCTGCATACAGGATTCATCTAGTACTGGGTCTTTGCTATTGTCTCCTGCTGCTGTGATGTGAATGTCATTACAGGCTTGGAGCAGTGCTCTTCAACCTTTTTTTACAGAGCTGCTACTTTTGCAAAGAAAATTACTTGGGGAACTAACAAGTCACAGCAGTATTTTTTACCAAACTGGTGTGTCACTTGGAGTATTTACTGGAATTAAACATGCATTGAGTTTTAAATGTGATCTCTCAAGACAAACCCAATTACCTATTAAATAATTCAAAGTGGATGCTTGTAATGAGCAGAGCAAGTTGAACTGAGTGAAGTTGAGCTAAATCTGTTCAGCCTCAAGCAAAGGAGACTGAGGGGGGACATGATTCAGGTCTATAAGATTCTGACAG
>JAODKN010000027.1:8218160-8229722 GCA_026774425.1 Petrocephalus zakoni
TAAGTTCTCCCCAAGCGAGCTTGATGGGCTGAATGGCCTTCTCTCGTTTGTATAGTTCTTATGTTCTTATGTTCTTAAGAATTCCAGCAACATACCAGCCTCAAAGCTTTTAGTTACCTTTGAAGAGCAGGAATTTGCCAAATGGGAAAGTGATATAAAAAAAAACTAAAAATCAAAAAAAGTTGGAATGGTCACATAAAAATTATAACATTCTTCAGTATGCTAATTAAAATTAAATGCTTTCAGAAACATGAAATGGCACACCTCAGGAAACAACCCAATCACATTATTTTAAAAGTCAAAGCTAAATAAATGTCTCGAATTATAGGAATGGTTTCTCTCTTGTTACATGCGCAGAAGGGAATGGACGCAGAGCACTTTCTTTGTAATTACTGGGTTTGCAGCTAGAACTTTTAATGCAAAAGCTTCAGAAAATAATAAACAATTAGTGTTGACCTTTCCGATTTTAAATTTCAGCAGTTCACAAAACATGGTTTCGGCTGTTTTTGCAGTTGTAGAGGACAAAATCTTTGAGAAATAGCTTATTCTGAAGGCACTACTAACAGATGTTAGAACAGCTGCCACTGGCAAATAATAAATGTTGTATTCACAACCCTAATTAATGAAGTACGTCATAAACATAGACGCATGAAGCATATAATGAATTATAATTAATTATAAATTTCATAAACTGAGTTTAATTCACGATTGAAATTTAAGGAATCTTGGGATTTTTTTTTTCAGAATAATGCATGTTTAGTGAAAGAAAGTCGTAATAATAATTTAAACTAACAATAAAACCTTATTTGTCTTTCCTCAGTTGTCGTGCTAGTTACAGGACAGCCATCGACAACAACACTGAAGAACAAGTCCCCAGACTGTCATGTCACTTAGGTAAGTAGCGAAACTGGACAGCCATCAATAAGAACACTGTAGAACAAGCCCCCGGACTGGCATATCACTTAGGTGACTAGCAAAACTGCAGCTGGGCTTTTCTAGCCGTGTCATATAGTTACATTCCAGATGGTGTGCAAATGTCTTTCTGCACTAATCCAATACGTTGACTTTGCACAGCATGGTAATACCGTTTGAGTGATGGAACAACCACTTGAATCATATCACTGGAACCGTTTTAGCACAGTTGGGTGCCATTGATGCATAGCATAGCACAGCACAGCACGGCATTCTGGGAATATAATATAGGTCGACTGCATGGGATTAATCTACTGAAAAAAATATCTTGACTCCTCTTTGTATTTCTCCATCATTTTGTTGCAATAGTTCCGATGTCTGAGACACCAAAGCACATATTGAAAAGTGATACTTACCATAGTAAACTGACCAATTAAAATATTAAAAGCAGTTTTGCAATGATGTATGGTTAAGGATATTTACAATATGGATCATTAGGCTTTAGGGGGAGACCCAATAAAAATTAAAGATCATCAAGGCTGTTGTTGGGAATCCCATGTTCGAAGAAATCCAGCTTGTACTGTCAGATGTTTTGGAGGGAAAACCTAAGGGGTCAGATTGCTGTCTGGAATGTAAAAAAAATGATATGTGCTGGAGTGTAAACATTATAATTGGATTTCAGCTGCATTAACAGGCAGAAAGCAATAATTTGACTGATCACTAGCACTTATGAACACCTACGGCATACTTTACTGACAAACAAATCATGATTCTCTACTGCTCTGTAAAAGACAGGCGAGGCTGGTCTCGTGCCAAACTGGGAAGGTCTTGTACGTTTCATCCCTTCGTGACTGCGCAGCCAACCACAGGGCAATTGCATCTCTAATTTCACAGATCATTGAGCGATAAATACACACTCTTTGTTGTTGTTGTTCTTAGCTGATTTAGACAAAAGCATCCTGCTGTAATTGTTAACATGAATGTTTTACTGGAATCTGAGGACTGCTGCGTGTCTAAGCGGCTTGTTCTGATGTGAGTGGATGGAGAGGCCTCAGGATGGGGGGTGCAATTCTAGGATTTGACTTTTAGCCCCTTGAAGAAACATGGGACACCACAATTAAACTTGCAGGTCCTCCGCGGTAATATTTACCAAGCAGGGAGTATGAAATTACACAATGTATATGAAACTGCAGGACAAATCTGATAGTCTAGAACTATCTAGAATTGCCTAGAACCAATATGAAAGAACAGTCTAAAGGAACAACAGAGGTCAACAATTCACTACCAACCTTTCCAGAGTGATTCTCCAAATGGTCATGTGATACCACACTAGCATTTTTTCCACCATATATTGTTTAACAGAGAAAAAAGAATATAGGCAGTGCCTGAAATAATGAGAATTTGTTCCTATCTACCTTGCATGGCTGCCTATCCAGTACAGAAATTTATATTCATAGAACAAATCCTGGCTGGGTCTGTGGGTAACACTCCTAGCACACTTCTCCAGCACTGAGGGTTCAAACTACACCCCTGTTTTGTGTGTAAATGCCTCGTGTTAGAGTAACGTCTTGTTCAAAACGTCCACCAACCATTTACCTGTGTTCCTGAGATTGGCTCTGTTCTGACCCCACAAAACCTGTATTGGATATGGAATTGGAATTAGGATGTTAAAAGAAAAACTGTATCCCCAACCACATTTTTGTCGGTATAATGGAAATGACTCCCACCAATGCAATGACACCATGATGCATCAGAACTGTTATATGTAACAATTATTGCTGTTTCATTGTTATATATAACAATTAATGCTGTTGCTTAGCAGACATAGCAAATATTTGCAAGCCAAAAAAATAAAGAAAGGATAGTGAATAATGACGATCATTAATATAAATTACTCTAAGACCAGAAATTCTATTGTTAGATAAGAAGAACATCCAGTAGCTTCAACATAGGTTTTAAATACTGAAAATAATTCCTATAATTAATTCCAGTTATTTCAGAAGCATAGCTTCCATGGTAATATCTGTTCATTTAAGACCAGTTAAACGATTCTTATATGAAGGATCTTGCATTATGGGGGAACGTGCAGTTACTTTCAATAAATGTCCCTAACATGTTCTAAGGAGAAAAATATCATGACATTTCGCTAGAGCATTCAGAAAATTGTTAAATACTGCCTTTTTGGAGGGTATGTCGTTCGCCAGCACAACAAGCATGTTTTGGAATGAAATACAAATACCGGCAATGTTAACACCCTCGTAGACTGCTACCAACTCTCGAAACAACAAAAACAATACCTTGTGGTACATGAGTGGAACACAGCTTAGGAAGGCAATCTGCAGTGTATACATATTTGCTGGCCCTTCTCACCTCAGACAAGGTTTTGTCTTTTCACTTTTAAATTGGCATTCTGTTTTATGGTGCGTTGGTTTACGCTTTGTGGGAGTTCAACAACGCAAACCTATGCTTCTACTCATTATTATTTCCTTTTTAATTCAAACACTTTTGTTCTTTTAAAAGCTTTGGGTACTGGGTAAAGTATAACATCATGGGACGTGATTCCTGAGCTAAAAGGAATGTCTTACGAGGAGAGGTTAGTTGAGCTCAATTTGTTCAGCCTCAAGCAAAGGAGACTAAGGGGGGACATGATCCAGGTATATAAGACTCTAACAGGTCCGGATGCTGTCCAATTAATTAGTATCTTCAATATTAGTTCAAATAAGTGAACTTGTGGCCAACTTGTGGCCAATAGAACTTGTGGAAATTAGTGGGAGAACATTTCAGACTGGAGTTGAGGAAAAACTTCTTGATGCAACGTGTAGTTAGAGTATGGAATAGTCTCCCTGTTAGTGTGGTGCAAGTTACAACCTTGGGTTCCTGTAAAGCAGAGCTAGATAAGATTTTAAAAACTCTGAGCTATTAGTTAAGTTCTCCCCAAACAAGCTTGATGGGCCAAATGGCCTCCTCTCATTTGTAAATTTCTTCTATTTTTATGTCCTTATATCACTGGCATCACAGACATCCCACCTCTCCCAGGTGCTCCGGGAGTCTCCCACAAATTGACATCAGCTCCCTGACACCTGCGAATGATGCACAATGTCTGCCGTTCCGCGATTCAGCGTCAATCATATCATCCAGACATTATACCATGGTACATGGTATTTTGATGATATTTCAAAAAGCAAGGCAATTCTGGCATTTCTCGAAAATATAACAGTTGTCTCCCTGAAATCAATATGCCTGAGATTTGATGTCAGCTACGGTAAAACTCAAAGTCAGCAATCCACCAAAATCCACAAGTTTGGGAGGAAACAGCTCTATGCAGAGAAGATCTTAGGTCTGATTCGCATTTACATCCCCGGAGTCTTAAAAGTCTTTTCTGAACCCCTCGTACCACTCTAATAATACATTTCAGCCATTATTGTCCTCTTATATAACAAATAAGACTAACGGCTATAAGATTTTATTTTTAATAAGATGGGAATTACGTCATATATCATGGGTAATTATCTGAACTCTCATTTAGAACACCAGGCATAGACAAATCTGATATCTGGCCAGCCTTGAAGTACGATAAGAACTGGGAACTTGTCCTGATTGCATGGGCTGTCAAGACAGTATTCATTGCATTTTTATTCTCATAAGGTCCTGTAATAATTGTATTTATGTAGTATGAATTCCTTTTAGTTCCCCCAAAGAACAGTGTGATATAATATAGTTCAGTTTCAACTTAACTAGATACTTGGTGATTCTTGGTAGAGTTATAGCTTTCTAATGATGAGTTAATTGTGACTGAGGAATAGTGCTAAACTCTGCGGAATGACTTGAATGACGGCTGCCCTTTGTCTGCTCTTTACATTGTGCAGTGACCCCTAGGAGGTATCACACGCTGTCCTCCCGGCCACCGCTGTTTATTCTGGGATGGAATATGGAACCCAGGGTTCGAGGAGACGGAAGATGAATTCACACATCGGTCACATGTGCTTACAATTAACCCCTGCAATTGGGGCTGTTTATTTCATTGCTGGTTCATGTCTATGACCATTGGGCAGGGGGAGGGATGCTTTCTGCATAACTTAAACCTAATTGTGGAAACCAAACTGGCCCAACGTGTCATTCCCTTCTTCATTGACAAAAATGCGGCTCGTAACTAGCAGCGACTATTACTGTGCGGTTGTGGAAATGTCAGAACGTAGAATTAAATGCAATTTTTTTACAAGCTCAGTTATTTCATCATGCATGTGGACAGATGGTGTTTTATTTTGGAAACTTGTGGCATTACTGTGGCATTCCATGCCCACTCACTGGATTCTTATAGTACAATCACACTAGCCGTTGCAGTAAAATGTATTTGTGTGAGCTGAAGTCCCATATCGAGGCTGGAGACCACAGTGAGGCAAACAGCTTATTGCCAACATACACACTCACTGCGCATGGTATGAAAGCACAGGTCATAAAAGTAGAACGTCCTTACCAAAACAGCAGAAAACAAATGCAGTAAGCAGCAGCAGAACTGGACATGGAACAAGGAACACATTATAACCAAAAGGCAAAAGAACCACGATCAAAAGTTAATAAAAATATGCAGTGCACTGGCAACGGAGCATAGCAAGGCATGCTGGGAGGGATATCCCGGAACCAAACAACACCTCCTCAGACGTCTGCTGTATATCATGCTCACTTCATGGGGGAAGTAGCTTTATTATTTGAAGAGAGTGATCAATCTTTAATGCTGCATACTGAGTTCAGCTGAGGTTCATGTAGCCAGGAGACATGGGGTCAGTACCCCTGTGGAGCTCATACATCTGCTTGGGAGTGTCTTCAAATCATTCAGCTGAAAACACTTTTTACACAAATATTATACAGTGCCAGTCAAAAGTTTGGACACACATGCTTTAAATGCATTTGTGTTATTTTAGCTCACATATGAACTATTGTAACAACCAAGAGAAGTGTTCAGCATCTCAGATTTTTTTCAAGTTTTTGACTGTTGCTGTATATATGAAAATGAATACAATAATCCGAACTAATATTTTATATTTATGGTAGAGATTCACTGAACTGAACTGTCATTAACTCCTAAGGGCATATTCAATAAACTATTCTGTATGTGCAAAATTTACACCTTAAAAGTAAAAAAAATCGAATACAATTAAAACCCCAAAAGAAAGGTAAGATAACGAGTAAAAGCAATCACTATTCATTTAAAAGGGTTAATATCAAACACTGTTTTGTCACACTTTTTAATAGGTAGGTATAACTTGATAAATTTGACCATTTGTTGTGACTTTACATCTTGCATGCTTTCTGAATGAGACAGAAAGTTACTCTAGATTCATTTGGTTTACATGGTTCATTGACCACAGAACATCCATGCTGCGCGAGGTTAGCAATCAAGGATTTTTAAATCGAATCTTACTCTAGCAATCTATTCTGTTCAGTAATGCAGATCTAATTCTTGGTAGGGAGCTTCCACATATTTCCTGTGCTAAGGTAACAAAGACTGTGAAGGGTCAAAGGTCACAGTTGTTTTGGCCTTGGCTCTCCCAAAGCCCTCACAATGTCTACAGATTATGGAAAGCCTCGAAACACAATGAACCTTTCCACAGATTACAAATCTGGAAGGTAGAGTAAAATTTGCTTGGAGAGACACATAGAGATTGCCTTCTAATTAAAGATGCTTCCAAAATAAGGAATGTTAACAGGAAAGAGGCAAAGCTAATGTCCACATAACCATAGCATTTCGGTATGTTCTGCTTATGAAACAACACTCAACAATAATTTCCTAATTGTCCATTAAGTTTGTATTTTTTACAAGGTCCTATTTGCTCTTAGTAATCTTATTGCATTGATGTGCACTGATGTTAGAGAATGAGATTTCAGCATTCCGCACCATTTCCTTCTGGTTCACAGATATTGCATTTTTCTGTAAATATTTCAAATTATAAAATCACTCACATAATACCCGGGGTTTTAGGTGTATCGTTAAATTTTGTCAGATCATTCTGACTGGTTTTATGAAACGTTATCTCAAACAGGATACTAAGACGTTCTGACCTGTTTCATTGCAACCTGCATATGAACCCAACTACAATTATATTAAAGCAATACATAGAGGTCAGTAGTTCACTTTTTATGAAAGACCCATAGATAAATGTAATTTATTTGTGGTTTAAATATTAACTTTTCACGGCATAATAATGCATGATAGTATATATGAAAGTATATAGAACATTTCAAAAATAATCAATTCAGCATTGTACTGATTGCATGGGCTGTCAAGACAGTATTCATTGCATTTTTATTCTCATAAGGTCCTGTAATAATTGTATTTATGTAGTATGAATTCCTTTTAGTTCCCCCAAAGAACAGTGTGATATAATATAGTTCAGTTTCAACTTAACTAGATACTTGGTGATTCTTGGTAGAGTTATAGCTTTCTAATGATGAGTTAATTGTGACTGAGGAATAGTGCTAAACTCTGCGGAATGACTTGAATGACGGCTGCCCTTTGTCTGCTCTTTACATTGTGCAGTGACCCCTAGGAGGTATCACACGCTGTCCTCCCGGCCACCGCTGTTTATTCTGGGATGGAATATGGAACCCAGGGTTCGAGGAGACGGAAGATGAATTCACACATCGGTCACATGTGCTTACAATTAACCCCTGCAATTGGGGCTGTTTATTTCATTGCTGGTTCATGTCTATGACCATTGGGCAGGGGGAGGGATGCTTTCTGCATAACTTAAACCTAATTGTGGAAACCAAACTGGCCCAACGTGTCATTCCCTTCTTCATTGACAAAAATGCGGCTCGTAACTAGCAGCGACTATTACTGTGCGGTTGTGGAAATGTCAGAACGTAGAATTAAATGCAATTTTTTTACAAGCTCAGTTATTTCATCATGCATGTGGACAGATGGTGTTTTATTTTGGAAACTTGTGGCATTACTGTGGCATTCCATGCCCACTCACTGGATTCTTATAGTACAATCACACTAGCCGTTGCAGTAAAATGTATTTGTGTGAGCTGAAGTCCCATATCGAGGCTGGAGACCACAGTGAGGCAAACAGCTTATTGCCAACATACACACTCACTGCGCATGGTATGAAAGCACAGGTCATAAAAGTAGAACGTCCTTACCAAAACAGCAGAAAACAAATGCAGTAAGCAGCAGCAGAACTGGACATGGAACAAGGAACACATTATAACCAAAAGGCAAAAGAACCACGATCAAAAGTTAATAAAAATATGCAGTGCACTGGCAACGGAGCATAGCAAGGCATGCTGGGAGGGATATCCCGGAACCAAACAACACCTCCTCAGACGTCTGCTGTATATCATGCTCACTTCATGGGGGAAGTAGCTTTATTATTTGAAGAGAGTGATCAATCTTTAATGCTGCATACTGAGTTCAGCTGAGGTTCATGTAGCCAGGAGACATGGGGTCAGTACCCCTGTGGAGCTCATACATCTGCTTGGGAGTGTCTTCAAATCATTCAGCTGAAAACACTTTTTACACAAATATTATACAGTGCCAGTCAAAAGTTTGGACACACATGCTTTAAATGCATTTGTGTTATTTTAGCTCACATATGAACTATTGTAACAACCAAGAGAAGTGTTCAGCATCTCAGATTTTTTTCAAGTTTTTGACTGTTGCTGTATATATGAAAATGAATACAATAATCCGAACTAATATTTTATATTTATGGTAGAGATTCACTGAACTGAACTGTCATTAACTCCTAAGGGCATATTCAATAAACTATTCTGTATGTGCAAAATTTACACCTTAAAAGTAAAAAAAATCGAATACAATTAAAACCCCAAAAGAAAGGTAAGATAACGAGTAAAAGCAATCACTATTCATTTAAAAGGGTTAATATCAAACACTGTTTTGTCACACTTTTTAATAGGTAGGTATAACTTGATAAATTTGACCATTTGTTGTGACTTTACATCTTGCATGCTTTCTGAATGAGACAGAAAGTTACTCTAGATTCATTTGGTTTACATGGTTCATTGACCACAGAACATCCATGCTGCGCGAGGTTAGCAATCAAGGATTTTTAAATCGAATCTTACTCTAGCAATCTATTCTGTTCAGTAATGCAGATCTAATTCTTGGTAGGGAGCTTCCACATATTTCCTGTGCTAAGGTAACAAAGACTGTGAAGGGTCAAAGGTCACAGTTGTTTTGGCCTTGGCTCTCCCAAAGCCCTCACAATGTCTACAGATTATGGAAAGCCTCGAAACACAATGAACCTTTCCACAGATTACAAATCTGGAAGGTAGAGTAAAATTTGCTTGGAGAGACACATAGAGATTGCCTTCTAATTAAAGATGCTTCCAAAATAAGGAATGTTAACAGGAAAGAGGCAAAGCTAATGTCCACATAACCATAGCATTTCGGTATGTTCTGCTTATGAAACAACACTCAACAATAATTTCCTAATTGTCCATTAAGTTTGTATTTTTTACAAGGTCCTATTTGCTCTTAGTAATCTTATTGCATTGATGTGCACTGATGTTAGAGAATGAGATTTCAGCATTCCGCACCATTTCCTTCTGGTTCACAGATATTGCATTTTTCTGTAAATATTTCAAATTATAAAATCACTCACATAATACCCGGGGTTTTAGGTGTATCGTTAAATTTTGTCAGATCATTCTGACTGGTTTTATGAAACGTTATCTCAAACAGGATACTAAGACGTTCTGACCTGTTTCATTGCAACCTGCATATGAACCCAACTACAATTATATTAAAGCAATACATAGAGGTCAGTAGTTCACTTTTTATGAAAGACCCATAGATAAATGTAATTTATTTGTGGTTTAAATATTAACTTTTCACGGCATAATAATGCATGATAGTATATATGAAAGTATATAGAACATTTTAAAATAATCAATTCAGCATTGTACTGATAGTGAGTCGTCCTACACCTCCTTGATATCCTTCCCACTACTCTCTGCAACAAGCATTATGCTAGATTCTCTTGGGTTTGTTATTTCATTGCTTTTTTATGTCCTTGTTCTGTCTTCTTCTGTTAATGCTGCGTTATTCTTTCTTGTCCTCTGTTCTGCTTTGATGCGTGTTCACGCCATGGGCAATGAGTGTGTGTGCTGGAACAAATCAAGAAATGTTTGGCCCACTACAGACTCCAGTGTCGAAACGGAGAACCCCGACTCACAACCACACCACTGTAGTGGAGTAACTCCATCCCTTTATTATCAAATTGCTTTTATTGGAAAGGGATATGGGAAAGCTCAGGGGCACGTTCTGGATGGGATGCTAGCCCATCACAGGGCACATACACACTATGGGACATTTAGAGACGTCGATAAACACAACCTATGCAACGCACAACTTATGAGCCATTGTGTCAGCCAGGATTGATGCTTTTGACAAGGAAAAGACAAATATGGCACTTCAAATTACATTTCCCAGGCAGCATTGGTCTACTGCATTTACACAAATACGAACACTGAGGAAAATCATTTGTATTTGTGCTAGCTCTGCATCTCACGTTTGTGAGAGAAAGCCCATTCTTTGCTGCATTGTTTTTTATAATTAGTTATTTAACACTATACACATCACACACTATTGTTCTTACTCAATAAATGTTCCGGTTAGAGGTTTTAAAAATGACAATGAAACAACTTGTGTTTATGAATCTTTCATAATTATAGAAATTTCTTGAGCATATTATATCTCTGTAGTTGTGCATACGTGTTATGACACATGACATTTAATACTTTACTTAGGTAACTCAGTAGCGTGTAGACTAGCTATTTCCCGTTACGACTATTTCAGTAGTATGGTATATAGAGCTAAATCTAAATCTTGCCCTATATGTTTTAATTAATCCCACAACATTTTATGAGGTGAAATGCTAACAGTTGCAATGTTCCCTTCTACCTGACAACATTATTCATATCCCCTTTCATACATTAAATCCCAAATGCTAAGATCATGCTCCCTTTTTTGGGCTAGGAAAATTGTCTAAAGTCCTCGCCACCATCTGCATGACCTACTGTAATTAATCGTAAAAGTTGTACATAGTTTTATATTAAGATGTTTGGTTTTACGTGGAAAAATGATGTCCAGAAAAATTGCTGGCACAGCCGAATGGTACATTGTTCTAATCATTCAAAACATACATGAGCCAAAGGCAACAGAACATTTTCAGGCAATAATATTCAGACGATTAGTTTAGATTAGATCATTGTCTGCTTGTAAAGGAACCATCATGAAATAAAGAAAAATCCCGCATATTGCTATATCTGGACATGTTCTATTGTTTTTTAGTGATCTAAGATAATCAGTCATACTATAAATGGAAGCAGTTAAGAGGCTTGTTTAATAGTTCTATGAATAGATCCACCTCTACAAAAGTCATTATTTTTCAAAAAGTAATACAAATATAACAGAACCAAGTACAATTTATTTTTAATATATGACTATAAATTTTAAAAATGTAATATTATTATAATTATGCCTTTTGTATAGACTTTCCATGCAACAGGTTTTTTGATAAAGTAGCTTACTATACGGTAACAGTTTAGTTGAGGGGCCACAAATAATGCAGTAATACCTGCTTAGTAACTGCATTAATTAACCATTAACTATGCGTTACTTCA
>JAODKN010000027.1:8229822-8246448 GCA_026774425.1 Petrocephalus zakoni
TCATGTTCATGATTAGTACTTCAGTAGTCAATGAGGTACTACTATGATTTGTGGCCCCTCAAGTAAAGTGTTACCGGTAAGATTATAAATTTAACCAGTGTGGTAGAAAAATTCATGGCTATGCAATGCAAATGCAAATCCAATCAGTAATTAATAAAGAAACTCATGGTAATACTGTTGATTTAACTACAATGATTACAACAATTACCCTCACATGAATCAGTTGATGTACTAAGCACAATGTATTAATGTAAGTTTGTTTGAGTACTGGATTTCTATTCTTAAAGCATTTCATAAGGAATTAACATGTTTTGATATGATAAGTTCACTTTGCAAATGGCCCAGTCAAGGTATAGGCCTGACCCAAGAAGTAAAAGTAATATAAGACATGCATGTATGTTACTGGTCAAGGATCATGTGGAAAGGGAACAAGGGAACATATTGGGAAGTGAGATGAAGGAATTGAATGAGGTCACCTTGTTTAAACAGGGTAATGAAACCACAAGAATGATCACAAAAATGATCAGGTCAGGTCACCCTGTTTTGAACTGATAGTGGGCCCCATTAAGCACTAAGTAACTGGTGTCCACAGATATCCGATCCCTCCTTGAACTGTCTGTAAACTGGCGCGTTTCTGACTATAAAAGATGTATGCACCTGTTGGTCAGGGAACAGAGCACAAGATGCATGAGAAACTGCTGAGTGTCTGTTCCACCAAAGCTTTGCGGTAAATAAAGTTTGTCGGACTCTTGTGAAAGTCTTGGTGAAATTCAATGAAACTCAGTGAAACTTCTACGACACCAGATGACAACAGACAGGATTCAAGTACAGTACCTGAATTTCTTATTACAATAAAAAGGGGCTAATCTTATATAGCATATCTATGCCCTATTCTGTAAATTATGAAATCTTGGTCGTTGAAGATCATTTTCAAGTCAAATGAGTTCTTGGACATTCTTAACCCAGGGACTGCCTGTGCATGCACTGCTATTTATGAATGGCACAATAAAAAGTCACAATATTTCCTGTAAAGATTTTGTCAGTATCATGTAGATCAGGGGTGGGCAATTCCGGTACTGGAGGGCCGTGGTCCAGCATGTTTTGGTAATTTCCCTGCTCAGAAACCAGTGAACCAGGTGTTTCTGAGCAGGAAAATCACCAAAACGGCCCTCCACCCCTGATGTAGATGATTAAGAGAAGAAGAAAAAATATAAATAAATTCATGAGAAATGACCGAATGATTGAATGGCTGCAGTGTAAGTAAGGAGGAAAGGTTAGCACTGTACTCGAGGGGACACAGACAGTGTAGTATTATGCAGTATTACCTATATACTAATTAGCCACAAACTTAGTGTTAGTTACAAATTGATCTCATGTTTGTTCATCATTAACAATCTTTTATCTCAAGTAAATACTACATTTGTTGCTATAACTGTTCATTTCGTAAACCTGTATGAACTACCGAAGGAACCACTGAAGAAGCAATTAATGAATAACACAAGTGACACACTGATGCCATGTTTGTTCCTCATCAGTGACTATATCGTTCATGATTTGTACTTCAGTAGTACTGTAACTGAGTAACTACTAAATACTGTATATGTCTCCCCTCGAGTAAAGTGTTACCGAAGAAAGGAATCGCACGTTGAAAGTCGCAAAATTTGCCAGGGTAATGGTGTGTATGATTTTGTGATTGTGAATCTGTCAGGTTCAATGCAGCAGAAATATGAAAATGCCAGGGAAGAGGAAACCTTGCAAAGAGGCTAAATGTGCTGCTAATGATAGAGCGCTCTGTCCAAGTGCTCTATTTCTGAGCCAACTTCTCATCTTGGTACACTGCTGCAGCAGTGCAGGCTTTTATCACGGAGCATGTCAAGATGTTCCTCAGTGCCTAGGAGGTTGTTTCTCTCTCCACTTGTTGGCTTGCAGAATAGGAGCTTGGATGACTGGTCGAAAAATGGAAATGGTTTTTCTGTACAATGACATTTGGTTTTATACATTCATCCCACGTCCCTGTAAGTGGTTGGATGATTGGAATGACATTGTGTAAATAAATGTAGCTATAAAAATGTAAATCATTGTTAATATTCTGATTTAATTCAACATCCTGCATCCATTGGATGGAAAAATATACGTTCTCTCTCTCTCTCCCCATATATATTTATATATTTGTGTGTATGTGTATGTTATGGTACATTATGCTATTTGTGGGGAATAAATGGATACACAATGCAATTCAAGCTCATAAACATTCATTATTTTTTGTGTACGACTGGCAACTTCCACAAACAAGTTGCTTTCCATATACCCTGTATTTCCTTAGGTCATCCATCCTCCATACCTACTTGTCCTGTGCAGGGCCACAGGAGCTTATAGCCTATCCTGGAAGCTATGGAATAACTCAGGGTCGGGTGCCATCCCATTGCAGGGCAGACATACACACACCATTCACACCCATGGAAACGCTGTGTGGGAACACCCAACAATGCCACGGGGAGAACATGCAGACTCCACACAGGTAGAGCCTTGGCGGAGACTTCAACCCCCACCCCAGAGATGTGAGGCAACTGTGCTAATTACTGTGCCACCCCCATATTACAGTCTCTTTGTCATTTTTATTAAAAAAAAAAAAGACGAATGGAACTGAATTGAATGTTCTGTTTTTGGTGCCCCTGTACACTGGAAAGCTGTCCCACAAGGCTGAGAATACCACCTCCCACGTGAAAGCAAACTGAGTGTCTCCTTTGCGCTACTTTCAGCCAGGAGGACAGTACATTCAGCGAGCGGGGAATGCATGGCTTGCTTTCTTGCAGAAATGGAAAACTAGAAATCCAGCCTCCTATAACCACCTTATCCTGTCCAACAGACCGGCAGTTGTTCATTTGTGCAAATTATACCAGTTCTGATAATATTCCTCCAAATAAAGTTTGTTGTTTGTGTGAAAATAAAGGTTCTTTGTATTTAATGTTGCCGTACAGCATGTACAGAATGTGAGCGTCGATCATTAGAGTATTTTGCACATTCATAACCTGCGCCGTGCCACTGGCAACCTGAGAGAGGTTCCAGCCTGGCCACAGGTCTGTACCGCGAAAGTGATTGTGCAAAATGTATGAGTGAGTAAATATTCAAATACCTCTGCCTTTTTTATTATTCACATTATTCAGAAAGGTTCTGTCCCTCTATACCCTAACGCACTTAGCTTTGCTAATCTAAACTCAGAAGAATGTAAAATACACGATAAGTACCCCTTCATTATTCTCTTCCCGTTCAACTTGACCGCTGAATTATGTTCTACTTAAAAGCGAAAACGCGCAGAATATATATCCATCCATCTTCTAACCATCGCTAAGGGCGACGCAGAGTTTTGCATGTATATTCTGGTTAAATGGCACGTGTAGTTATACAGTTTAACCAGAATGGCAATTTGAGTAATTCAACGTTTAAATAAAAAGTGAAAAATAATTGTAGAAACGAAATTATGAAAGGTAACGTGCTACATCTGCACCGTGTTTATTGCAACGGTGAACCCTACAGGACATTATAGGCGCTGTTGTAAATGTATGTATCGGGAACACACAGTTCGTAAGACATGAACCTGTTCACCGGATGACGTTATGAACCTGGTAAGTGTACCGCTGCTTGCCGGATTATTGTATCTGGGGGTGGGGGTTTCCGGGAAGAAATCTTGCCCCCAAAACCCCTCCTTTCCCCATCTTTTGTGTTTGCTTAGCCTCGGACTGGAACGGTATGTTCTGCTAAGTATTTCAATCGGCCACTAAAAAGCGGACTGTGGAGGCAGGAGGTGGCAGATGCATGGAGACCTCTCCGACGGCGCGTCGCTTTCCCAATTAAATCGCAAGAAGTTGCGTGATCCGGGACTTAACTGCTGATGAAGGGCAGCCAGGAGGAGGTTCTTGGTAGAAAAGTAAGTGTGACAGCCATTATTTAGAAATCAAATGATAATTTGACTGTTCTCATTATATGTTAAAAACTCGCATGTTTATAGCGAGCAGGATGCTATCTGTAGAGGTTTTAATAACCCAGTTTAGATAGAAAGGAACAGAGTAATCAAGTAACTGGACTGGGAGCGAAGACGCTTTACAGGTAGGATGCAGTGACTGTCGAACAGCACGCCAAAAAATGTTGCATTTTAGTTGCGTTGGTGATTGTTGTACCTTAATGGTTTTTACGAGACATTTTGCGTCTTTGGCGTCCTCAGTAAATAATCATTCTTAAAGTTATGTCCTGTTTTACCATGCGCGGCGTAAACGTCGTTTTATCCTTCGAGACTGGCTGCGTGAGAGAACCGATTCATTTTGAGAATGTATAATTTGACTGTAAAACATTTATATAACACATATATAAATATTTTTTTCCCTGTATCTACTTAAAATGCATCGCTTTTGAACACATATTCGATGGTGTACGTGTGTTAACACCAGCCTATTTGTAAGTCTGCTTCCGTGCTTCTGGAAAAACAAGTAGATATAACAGCACGCTTCATGCAGTTTCATGCAGATTTAAAACTTAACGAAGCATGTCCGCAATCGCTGTCAGGTGGGGAGACTCGATGGTACTAACAATAAAACACGAGGCTGCTGTAACTCGCAATTTGCGCTTGGCTTCCTGGTCATGAAAAAAGATGTTTTAGTAAATGAGAGACTTATACAGAGGGGGGAAATATTGTTAATTCATTATGAATATTGTGTATTGTATTTATTCAGTAAACCAAACATTACCACCTGTTCAACTCTGAATGTTATATTATTAAAACAAAATTTGTATTTTAAAGTCACATGAAATCTAAAAAGAAATCCGGTTTCTCCCTGCCATATGCCCCGTCGTTGAATTTTAAGGTTACAGAATCTCCATAACTGCGTATTGGGTAAATGGTTCTGGAAAAATGTTATAGAACGGAATGGGACACAAAACTAAGTGGAAAATGTGCAAAAAACAACATGCGATTAATGTTATGGTGCTTGGTTGTGCATTAATATTAATGGTGCTTGGTTGTGCATTCGATTTAGTTGCCTTATATTCTAACACTTTAAAACATGGCCCATCCTCGCTAAATAAGGTTGGAGTAACACGGCAAACGGGAAGCTAAGCTAGAATGCCAACAATCTTATGTGGATTAGTTCTTTTCAAATGTGTCACCCAAACTTTTTCTGCCATGTTTTGCGTAATTTACTTGAATACCACTTAATGTAAAGTTTATTGAGCAAAATAAAACAAAATACTAGGACTGTGATGCTTTTAAGCACATCTGTCAAGAAAGATACTTAACTGATAGCTACAGTATCAGTCAAAAGTTTGGAGACACCTAGGTTTATTTGTACATTTCTCTACATTTTAGAATAATGATAAAGACAACCAGACTATAAAATAACCTATATGGAATTATGCACTGACCAAAGAAGTAATAAAACAAAAAAGGAGGAGAGGGGGGCAACTCGCTGTGTCGGGACCCAGGAGGTTGCTGGTTCTAATCCCGTGGTCAGTGATCCCACCTTTGGGCCCTTAACCAGAATAGCTCTAGGGAGTGGCTGCCCCTCCTTTCCCCTCTATAACAGTTTCAGGAGGTGGCCACCTGGGGTGCTTTTCCATCTGTGCTGAAGGAGGTCCCACATATTGTATATGCTGAGCCCTCATTGGCCACTTTTCCTTCACTCTCGGGTCAAACTCCTCCCACACCATCTCCAGTGGGTTTAGGCCAGATGGCCAGGTCATGTGATGCGAAACTATTGTTCTTCCTTGTAGGTGGCTTGGCATGTCCAAACTTTTGACTGGCACTGTAGCTTGAATCATGAACAGCTTCATTGGTGTTGTTGCTCAGAGTGGGGTTTTAATTTTTCCCAGTGGCTGCCCCAGATCTCCTGGATCCTAAATCTGCAGCACAGAACTCCAAGCCTCGCCTTTCCTTCTCTGCTAAACCCATTGTCTTAACCTTGGGAGATGACTGTGATACCATTTCCAAGGTAATGAAGTGGAAAACTGTTTCTGCCATATTTCTGCTGGTGTTGCTCTACTTGATATTTGGGGCCATGGTGTTCAAGGCTCTGGAACAGGCCCATGAGAGATCCCAGAAGTTCACCATCCTGGCCGAGAAGCTTGAGTTCCTCACCAGCCACTCCTGTGTCAATTCATCCGAACTTGAAGACTTTGTGAAGGTAACTATTATCTTGTTCTAGTAGCAAACATGGTTCACCTTAACTAATTTCTTATATAGTTAAAGGTAAATATCTGTTTTATAGATTTATTGGACAAGTTGTCTTACCGTCACATTACAAACTGATCCTCCATCATATAAGCCATTTTATCAAATGCCATTCAATATTTCACGCAATTAAAAAAGGAAACACTGTTCTCTAGGACTGTGGGGCATTATATAATATATGTATTAAATAATTTATTAAAATAAAAAAAAAATAAAACAGGAAAACAGGTGTCCAACATTGACTTTGTGCATTCAAAATGACTTGTCTCCAAATGTGTCTGATAAAGGCATTTAGAAACACCAATTTTCCACAGCATCGCTGAAAAATATGGACACATGCGGTTAGGGGGTAGTTGTAATTCCCATATGCCACACAAGGTCTTTCCATTCCCAGCTAAGAACAATCAATTTCTTTTCATCTTTATGTAATTTCCTTCCTCTAGCTGTGGGACAGGGAATATTAGAGGACACAATCCTCATCGTAAAGCAAGCTAGTTGTATGGTCCAAGAGAATTTATGACCAACTTTACGCATTGATTATCATGTGCCCTTCACTGCCCTTGCAATGTATACAGTAAATACAGAACCAGAGTCAACCAAAAAAGACATTATCCTATAATTGTTATAAATAGCCAGTAATTTATAATGTGGCCGTTGAACTTGACGTTCTGTGAAGGTAGCTGAATTTGTCACCTCAGGGGACACATTCAATTATACACACCTTAGAACTTCGAACACTTTATTGCCAGTCTGTACAAACATACCGGAATTGCTTGTATTTCACTCCCAAACATGAAGTACAGGACAATATCACAAGATAAAGGAGAAACACTTCACAGAACAGTATATGCTAACGGCCAGTAGTTTACAAATGTGCAATGATGCCTCAAAAGAATGAATTAGCCTAAGAGTACATGTGCAAATGACTGCAAAGTGCTGGGGTTTGGTCAGTGAGAATTACATAGAGAAATATATTAGGAAGTGATCTCAGTCAAAAGGATTGGAAGACATTTTTACATGGCTGGGTAGAGGGTCATTTTAATCACTAGAGAGAATCTTACTTACATGGGGGTATACGGGTCTGAATATTCTTCTCTCCAGTAACTCATCCAGTACAGTCAACGAAGGCCACATGGCAGGGGAATAATATTACTGCTACTACTACTAATAATAAAAGTTATTAATATTATTATTGCTACTATTATTAATATTGTATTTATTTTTAATGGTGAAACAATGGTGATGGATCATATTCAATCTCTGTTTCTGAAGCTCTATGCTGCTCTCGGTAATATATTGTAAGGGATGTCCCTTAAGCCGAAATGCTTAATAGCAGATGGCGATGGCTCCTTATGGCCGAGAGTGAGACAGCGGTGAGTCACAGTAACAAGTATAGAACTCGCAGCGACTGCGGACATCACAGTTACTGGCCCCCGCGTTTGTGCTGGGTCGTCCTGTTTTAAGGGGTAGCAGCGACTTGAGCGGCATTGGGCTGTGAATGTTCCGTTGTTCTCTTTGTGATTTCCTTTGCGCAACTGTCAGGTTTGAGTTTCTTGTAGCTCATTTTAAACTGACGACCAAATCCAGCACCAAGTACCCTGGACAGCTCCACCTCCGTCACTAATGACTGCTTTATGCACAGAAGCTGTAGTGCTATTCACGGACTTTACATGAGTTAATCACAATACACAACAGACAACAAACGGCAATGACAATGGCGAGCGATAGCACTAATGATCTCATATAGTTCATTTCCATCAAATGCAGCTCAGTTGAACTCTTTTTATGTACAAAGACTTACATAGTTTAGAAAATGAAGTAAACTACATACAGCAACTATAAGAACATGATTAGCAGGCTTTCCTCCTTTTCCTGGAAAAGAAATAATGAGTCTAACACTAAATATAATTACCTAACCATTATGTCTCCATGCTCACATCTGCTGCTCTTATTGTATGTCGGATTACATTTGCAAATTGTGCTGTGTGTGGACACGGTGACACGGGGACGTTTGCCTTCGCGTTTCATGAATTCCTCTACGCTTTCATCCGGAGCGACTTACAGAAGAGGGTAGGGTTGTGTTTGTGTCTTTTCTCTTGGAGAAGCAGGAGGAATCGACGTGGCTCCTTTGGCCCTTCTTGTTCTTTCCTGGATGGGTGGAGTTTGTGTGTTCTGTCTAAATCCTTGTGGGTTTCCTCTGGGTACTCCTGCTTCCTGCAATAGTTCAATGACCTGCAATTATCTGGATCCATTCCTCCAAACTGCGCGTAGTGTGCGATAATGGCTTGCTATCCCTGTCTTTTTCCCCGTCTTTTCTAGGCTCACTATGACCCCGAATTAAATAAATCTATAGGGGTTATGAATAGATGGATATCGTGTCTTCCATTTTCCTGAATATTCCGGGGCTCCTGAGGATGATTTTGGTGGTTGAAAAACTGAAAATTAGCATTTGTGTTCTTTTAATGGTCAGTGGTTTTAGTCTTGAGGATGTGGCCGATATCTCATTTTCCACACAGTATGAATATCGACCTCAGGCAAGTTGGGGGGCAGCTGCAGATTCCAGGATGTTCTGCGTTTCTTGAATAGTATTACGCAACATTCTCTGAGAGACTTTTGGAATTACAAATGGAATCAATAGGCAGCTGATTTTTTTGCAAAGCAGATTTCATCCCCCAGATGAATGACGTGGTCATTACAGTTTAGTTTTTTTGTGAACATAGATCCATTTATGCGTATATTTATCTAACAGAAGCTTTAGTCTAACGTGACATACAAGTGAGGATTATAGAGCGCGGTCAGCCATTGTTCCTGCAGGAATTTGTGGTTGAGAGCCTTGCAGTGATGTGGTCACACTTCCGGCCATGGGATTTGAACTGATGACCTTGCAGAGATGGGCACAGACCCCCACCCCCACCGTGTGGCATACTGCCCAGGATAAAACAGAGACCCAGTTACCACAGGCGAACGCTCTGTCAGACATTCAGCTGCCCTTATACAAAGGGAGCCTTCGGAGACACTCAGTTGTAGCTATTTATGAGTGTGGCACAAGAGCACAGCCATCTTTAATCTTCAAAGCAAGTTGAGATGCCCGCTGTTCACATCACTGAGATAGGAGAGCCACTGACTCTGTCAGAACATGAGCGCGACAGAATTATTCTTTGGCATAAATATTATCCAAGTATGCAAGACACTCTCCAGAATGACTTGCTTTGACGTTCTCATAAGCAAAGAACCCAACATTCTCTTGCAGGTTACTTTCCATAAGAAAAACCCAATCGTCCTGTGTTTATGGAGTGGGGAGTTCGAGGCTGATCTGGTACCTAGCAATACTGAAACCAAGCCTACACGATGCACTGATTTGGAGCAGAAGGTTCAGATGATTCAGAAGGATATACATGAGCAAGCATAAATGAAAGTGGCCTATTTCTAGTAATTTATGCTATTTATTTTTCTCTGGCCAAAAATCTATCCTTCCATCCATCCATTTTCAGTAACCGCTTATCCTATTCAGGGTCGTTGGGGGTCTGGAGCCTATCCTGGATGCTATGGGTGTAAGGCAGGGAACAACCCAGGATGGGGTGTCAACCCTTCGCAGGGCACACTCACACACCATTTATTCATACATGCACATCTACAGGCAATTTGGTTACATGCAATCAGCATGCTTAATACACATATACACATATGCAAACATACAGTTGCATGCATTTGCTGACCAAAACCCGTGTGCTTTAACCCGCAGCAGGTGGTGGCCGCAGTAAGAGCTGGCGTAAATCCGTCAGGCAACTCGTCCAATGAGATGAGCCTCTGGGACCTCAGCAGCTCCTTCTTCTTTGCTGGGACTGTCATCACTACCATCGGTGAGTATCTGTGTGTTCATAAAGAGTCATACAGAATTCCCAAAGTATTTAAAACTTCAAAGGACTTACCTATTACCCAAAGGACTTACCTAAAGATTACCTATTATGCTTTTCTGGTTTTATTTTAGTATGTTGTATAGGTGTATGTGCATGTAAACAGTCTGAAAAGCCTTCGGGCCCCAAATGCATGCAAAAAGAGTAACAGAAACTTCCTCTAAATTGCCTAAAATGCATCGTTGGAATTCTTGCCCTTACTTCCATAACATGGTGAGGTCATCTCATAACAAAATGCTTATTGGCTGCCTGCCCACAAGGGTTTACCTGCAGACTAAGCAATGAAAAATGATCTGTATGAGTCACTGGATGTTATCTGATTTTTATTTGTACCAATCATTTTATCAGTGTGTTTATTAATCACAGTGATTTTCCATGTTAAAATTTTAAGCTCAGTTTTGAGTTCCTTCAGATAACAGCTAGAGCAGGCTAATCTCAGAAAAACCCATAAAATTAAAAGCTTCACCCATAAAACCCACAGAGGAGGCGGAAGTGCAGAGATGCTGCCTAATTACATTTTGAGCACGGAACTGTGTATGATACAGCAAATGGCCAAATTCTTGGAAATGTGCCTGTGTACGTTGACAGATAAAACACAGGTATGGGGAGGACTCAACGTCATGTCTTGGTTTCCACACAAATGGCATTAACAGCAATAATTGCAAGAGTTAACTGCCCCTGGACATCACACAATATTTTGTCAATGAACCTCATTTTCATAACTTTGTATATGATCTTTTAACCCATTCCCAACATTTTACAGTGCCAAAGAGAACATTTGTGTGCAGGATTAACTGCATATATGTATAGTTTGTGCGATAATAGTTTACAGTTGTATGGCTAGGGATCAGTTTCTATTCACTCTAACATAATAAACATAGTCATAACCGTAATAACCAAAACCAAGTGTAAAATGTCACATCAATTTTGCTGTACCATTTTGCGTATACACAAAATTTTACTGTAGTTACATGCTACTTTTTGCCAGACATATATTCTGTGCATGTATGGCATATATTCTGCTGAATTGTATATTACGTTACCCTGACGGTCGAGACTTCACACAGTATACGTTTCATTGACGTCATAAGCTCCAGGCTTCAAAGCATTGATCTAATCAATCCATTTATCGCCATTTATATGCAATGTCGTTACAGACTTGAACTCCACTGCAGGCATTTGTGAGTGATCCAGATGCTTTAGCTGGAGGGTGTGAGTTTCTCTCATGCTGTGGGGAGCAGAGCTTCAGTTTACTTTAAACAACTGTCTGCCCATCCATTCAACTATTTTCAACAATTGCTTATCTAGTTAGCGTTACTATGGGTCATATTACCTGAATCACTAATCACAGCACAGAGTAACCCCTAGACAGGACCATAGCTCAATATAAGCAACGCTAAATAATCATGTGAATGTGTAGAGCATCTGTGTTTGAAATAAAAATGAGAGTAATTATGGCAGGTCACTCTTTCCGTTATTCAATTTGGAAGAAGCGATTTATTTAAGAATTAGATTCTGATAAGACACTCCAAAGAATTTTAGGTTGAACTTACAAAACATTCAGAACATTTCTTTTTATGGCAAATATTTCTATCATTATTCTTAGCTATTTTTAGCATTGTATTGTAAGGTCGGAATGGGCGACGCTGTTAACCGTGCAGTGTGTTTACAAGATCGGCTTCTGTGAACTATAAAATACTACTTGGTTACTCATGCATTGTAACAGCATTGGCGGTGAATGTTTGAGTGAAACAAGACAATTTTTTTTGTAATGGGTCTTGGGAAACCTCTGTAATTGTTTAGGTCCACCTCCATAATTAAATGATGATGCTATTGATACTGACTATCTGTTCATGGCGTGATGAAGGATACTACCAATGAGTCATTGTGGTGCCTACAGGATACCGTAATGGCCCTGTAACTCCGTGTTATGTAGGAGGCCTTTGAATTATAAGGTGTCAAACAGCACTCTCGCTCTCACCGCGGCAGAGGGAGTCTAATATTCACTTTGTGCTTTGGGGTGCAAATTATGTCGTTATGTGAAAGCCTTAAAGGCACAGGCAGGGAATGGCTCTGCAGGGGAGGGGCAGACTCGGCTGACAAGCCCATTTTACTCATAATCAGGTAACGGTAGTTTCAAATGCATTTACTGTTCTCTCATCTGGCCTCCGACCAGACACTCAACTCTATATACTGATATTCTAGTCTTTAGTATACTTCCTAAAGCTCAAAATCTGTGTGTTTTACATTTGTCTGGGATAAATTAACGATAAAGTCCTCCTAGCTATTGCACCAGTTCCGCAAATAAAGTCCCCGTTACTTCCTCTGATAGCTCTGTCACATAGATCTGTTCCCTGTCCCAGATGAAACATCCCTTACAATCATAAAGAATAATTTTTGGAGGCCGTACAAGAACCATTCATCTCCTATTAATGATCTGTGGTTTAATCAAAGGCATGTCGCTGGAGCTGAAACTGGATCAAGTGTCTGAACTCCTGCTTTCAACATATTGTTTCTTTTGTTCAAAGAAAATGAAAATATGCGGATAAACAATGTTCTCTCGTCGGATCACACTGCTTTGTAAAGTCGTGAGGGGAATGTAGACTGACTTTATCTTTAATTTATCCCAAGCAAATGTATAAAGGAAAAGAAAAGGACTATAAAATGCTGCAAGGCTATCATACTTTTTAGAACTTTTTAGATACTTTTTGTTTGATGAGTGTTCTACAGGTGTGAGAAGTGGAAAGCCTGGTTTGTTGTCTTCTTATGGTCATAAATACAGCATGACTTCTGGTTTTGTGAGTATTCGATGTTCCTGGCTTCCTTGTAAAAGCACTCGCGATTCAGTTTCAGTCAAGGCAGCATTGTGTACAATCGCTGACATAATTAGACTGCTTAAAGTTTTAGGCTGGCTGGATGGTGAAAATTTGACTGATTCTGGAAATGAGCTGTGTCAGTCCAAATCATTTGAAGAGCTCCTTGTTTGGAGTGACTTTTAAGCATATTACTTAACACATGAAAAGTCATAGAGTTTCTGCAGCAAATTGGACAAAATGGTAAAATGCTTAATTGTGCCATTCCAGACAAAAATGAGGCAAAATGCCATTTCGAAATGGACAATAAACACTGAAGCATCTCTTTGCAAATGCACTCAGAGTGCTCTTTAAATGATGGAGGTCGCATCTACTCTGAATATTAATCACACGGTGAGCAAATAGTTGCATACTCTATGATGCAGATTCCCTTTCTAGAGGTTTATGAGGTTATGAGGTAAATGAAGTAAGGAAAGAACTACCTGACAGCTCATTATTTAGTACTGAATGCTTAAGATTGTAGGGAATGTATCTGATTTTTAAAACATTTAATGTCCAAGTTCTATTGCAATCCATAGGTTCCACAGAATGGCATCTGGTCCTTTATCATATTATTATTAATGAATCAACTTGAATCTACTTACTTCCATACAGAGTGTTCCCTGGCCTTCATGGTTAAGGTTCCAGGTTCACTCTAACCCAGTACAGTCAGCAAGTTCAACCAACTGCTAATCATAAATATTAGAGAAAAAAAATCATTTAAAAAAAGCAAAATTTTAATTTGTCGCGTGCTGAGCACTACACCCAAAGTTAAATTTGGGTGGGCCATCATAATTTCCAGTCAGCAACGTGGCTTCATTCATTTTCTTTCCAGCTCCTAGTGTTCTGGTGTTCCGTATTCGTGAGGCCGAAGGCCGGAGATACTCTCCTTTTCATTCACCCACATTGCTTTATTGTGCTGATGATGAAGGATGCTGGTAACAATTCAGTATACCAGATCATTTATTTGGCTATTTTCCCTGGTTATTTGCATTGTATTAGGTAATATAAGGATTACATTACATAGGTTACAGTATATGCAAATACTATGCTATTTTATATAAGGGACTAAGGCATTCACAGATTTTGGTGTTCACAGGGGGGTCCTGGAACAAATACCCTGCATATACAGTATGGAGTGTCGATCGTACTATGCAAGCTAGCTGGATGGATGGATGGATGATACCAACTATGATTTTTATTCAGGGTTTGGTCGTGATCTGTATGGTTGCCTGCAGTTATCGTCAGTGCTAAACAAATTCTGCCCTATTGATATCCAGCCATGCAATTGTCTTTCAACAGTTATCCAGCAGACATTAAAATGCCAGTAGCCATGGTTGGGCCGCTGATGTCATATGACATTTAAGCTATTGGTTAGCAAATCTCCACTCAGTGATAGGTCACTGTTGTCACGTTAGATTTAAGCTTACCGTTCCCATCGGTAATGGATTTCTGAGCGGCTGACAAGGACGTACACTCCACAAGAGACGGAGGACAGGAGGACAGTCAACGGCTGTTACATTACATGTTGTTGGGAAACTACATTTTACTTATATAAACCATGAATATTTGTTATTAAAGTTGTTCTCCATTCTCAATGTTAAATATGGTACTGAATACAGTGATGATGGAGAATCTTTGTCAGTTATTCTGTGGCAGGAAACAAATTGCACATTCCAAATTTCTAGCATTAAGCTAAAGAAACGATAGCACCTTATTCCAAAAATCTTACTTGAATATTGATCATGTTACTTCCATGTACATTTAAATTCAGCTGACGCTCTCTATTTTAGGGTTTGGGAACATCTCTCCGCACACAGAAGGCGGAAGGATATTCTGCATTATCTATGCTTTGCTGGGGATCCCGCTGTTTGGTTTCTTGCTGGCTGGAGTTGGAGACCAGCTGGGCACCATCTTTGGAAAAGGAATAGCTAAAGTCGAGAAGATGTTTGTGGTGAGTAAAGTGTTTCTGGTAACACCTTATTTAAAGTTGTCATCTATAATGCACTACACATCCTTAATAATGTACTATAATGGTAGCTATAAGAATTTATAAGGAATTGCAGCATCTTCTATTGACAGTCATAAGGCATTATTTACATTTACAGCATTTATTTATTTTTACGGCATACATTTACAGCATTATAGTAATAATGTAGTAATAATGCACTATAGATACCTTCATAATGCATTATAAAGGTCCGTATAAGAATTAAGGATGCTTTTAAATGCATTATGAGCGTACCTATAGTGCATTATAGATAACAGCTTCATAGAGAATTCATAGAGCATAATGCACATGTCTATAATGTGTTATCCCTTTTTAGAAATATTTACAGCCATATGTTTATGATGTGTTATGAATGGGTTCATAGATTCTTATAAACCTGGCATTCATAAGTGAGAGTGGGGGGAAGGTAGAGCATTTACGGAGCCCAAAATCTCCAGCGGTGCCTCTGTCAATAATACAATACGCTCACATTCAGTATTTAGTTTTAATCATTGGTACATTACATAAAAAAGATTTTCTTCATTTGTTGATTAGGCTGTTTAGATTTAATAAACTACTGATGTAGCCTACATGACTGGCCACAGGAATGTATTTGTTGAGTGCTGGAAGGGGTAATAATAATAATAATATTAATTATCAGGGTTAAAAATATCTGACAATTAGAGTGAAATTCAAATGTGCTGGTTTAGGTGACATGTAATTTTGTAATTTGGGGAGCGGGACGTAGCAAGCACATAACCCTGACATCGGTATTTTTTAAAGTGCCATTGACATGCGGTCTTGTGTGCAGAAATGGAACGTGAGCCAAACTAAAATCCGCGTGACGTCCACCGTGCTCTTCATCCTTTTTGGATGCCTGCTCTTCGTAACCATACCCGCCATCACCTTTAAGCACATTGAGGGCTGGGGCACGCTCGAGGCCATCTACTTCGTGGTCATCACTTTGACGACCATCGGATTCGGGGATTTCGTTGCTGGTGGGTTTCAGTGAGTGAGATTGAAAGGAAGGAGTTCCAGCTGTTGCATTGCGCTGCAGATGGGTTAAATGCGTTAATATTTTTAATCAGATTAATCACAATGCTGGATTAATCCGCGTTAACGCGTCAATTTTGACAGCCCTACGTGGAATATAATACAAGATCTGCTGTTCATTGTGAATACTCTCCTTTGGCATTAGCTTAAACAGTACAATGGCATCACAACACAACAAAAATACACAGGACACTGGTATCAACACATCATACTTTATGATGCTTAATGCCAAACAGTCATCATGTATTAATCAAGGCCTTCCAAAAAAGAATGAACCCTTCCGATAAGGTGTTTAGAAGTATGATGCAGATTGGAGGGGTGAGATTACACTCCAGAGAACAGTGGCTTTGTTGTTAGTAAATTAAGTAAGTTAGTAAAGTAAGTTTACAAGTCCATTGTAAAAGCTGAAAGAAATATAAACTCAGGCTCCTCCTTGATGATCTTAATATATAGGCCTTTTTCCACTGGGGGGGAAATCTGAGATATACACTCACCTAAAGGATTATTAGGAACACCATACTACTACGGTGTTTGACCCCCTTTCGCCTTCAGAACTGCCTTAATTCTACGTGGCATTGATTCAACAAGGTGCTGAAAGCA
>JAODKN010000027.1:8246548-8265594 GCA_026774425.1 Petrocephalus zakoni
CCGTCTGGCACCAACAACCATGCCACGCTCAAAATTGCTTAAATCACCTTTCTTTCCCATTCTGACATTCAGTTTGGGGTTCAGGAGATTGTCTTGACCAGGAACACACCCCTAAATGCATTGAAGCAACTGCCATGTGATTGGTTGATTAGATATTTGCATTAATGAGAAATTGAATAAGTGTTCCTAATAATCCTTTAGGTGAGTGTATACCCGCACATTCCCTGCTGGGCCCCTGCAGAGGATCCATGCTCTGATAAGCTTATTTCATCCATTTAGCAAGCCCTTCCTTTCTGTTTTGTAGGAGGATCAGAGATTGAGTACTTGGACTATTACAAGCCAGCGGTGCTGCTTTGGATTGTGGTCGGTCTTGCCTACTTTGCTGCTGTGCTCAGCATGATAGGAGACTGGCTGCGAGTGCTGTCCAGAAAGACAAAAGAAGAGGTAAGAGCATCCCCTTTGTGCTTGGCCTCCAGTACCAGCAGGAAGTCTTGACAGACCTACTGAAAATAATTTGTTATTGAACAAGATAATGACACAAAGCGTGCCTCCAGGTTTGTAGTAAATATTATCTTGTGAACATGAAAAGAAATGGAGTGCTGTGAAAGACGTCCTGGCCTCTGAACACTATAGTATAAAGATGGTTCAGGACAAGTTGGGTCAAAGTATAAGAACAAGGTAGCCAAGTTAAGGACTGTTGGAGAAGCATTCCAAGTGGCTACATCTGGAAGCAGGCTGAAAGAATGCCAGGGGTCGGCAACGCTGTCATCGAAGCAAAAGGGGGCTAATTTGAACAAACTTTGAGATGTGGACTGTCTAGCAGAGAGCTGGGAGGGAACAAAAATGTGGACTGTCTAGCAGAGAGCTGGGAGGGAACAAAAATGTGGACTGTCTGGCAGGGAGCTGGGAGGGAGCAAAAATGTGGACTGTCTGGCAGGGAGGTGGGAGGGAGCAAAATCATGGACTGTCTATTTATGGATTCTGATAAAACACTGGTCTGTTTATCTTTTTGTTTTGTTTGTGGCACTACAGTAATGCATGACATTATTTCCAGGTGTAACCATCATCCGGTTATCATCTCTATTTACAGATGCTATGCGTACTGCCCTAGTGATCATCCATGGAGTAATTGCATTTACTGAAGAAAAAAACATGATTCGGTTATAATTATCATATTATTACTTGCTAACTGCAAATTAATTTGGTCTTCTTTGCATGCTCCACAAATGATCAGTACGTCATTTTCAATGTAAGCAATTATGCGACTCGTGAACCAGAGGAGCAGCAGGTCTGTTTCGAGGTTCCTCCAGCAGTCCAAAGTCCTCGCCCTGTCACAGTGAGCTAGCCTGCGTGCCGGTAAAGAGTCATCCCCCAATAGCCTGAACATTTCCCCAGGTCCCCCAAATATGGCCCCTTTGCAGAAATCTGGAGGCACTGAGTTCTTTACTTTGTCATTTAGCTTCACTGATGTTGTGTCATTATATTTTATTAGAGTCTTGATCGACAAAATACATCAAAATTACAAAAAATACAAAATTATTAATCAGTTCCACTGACATTATACAGGTGAAGAGGTGTTCACAATCATACAATAGTTCAACTTTTTTGCACACTGAGGGGTCGCTTTGCACGTGGTGCAGTACCAGCCGAATTTCCTCATAGTTTGAACAAAGCTCCAAATTAATTACCGAAGAAGAAACACAAGTGCCTTAAATGTCAAAAGTCATCGTTTAAACTCGAATGTCTGCTTAAGCATTTATGACGAGGGCAAGAGGGCATTTTTTGTTTTATAATAATTTTTGTCACCCATATTTTGTTATACATCATTATATTTTGTTTACCAACTAACCATACTGGAATGTATGTAATTAATTAAGCGACTGATATTCTACCCTTACAAGCATGGGGGAAGTCATTGTGTGATTGACACTTCGCCAATTTGTTCTGTTGTTAAAATAATATTATTTGTTCTCTTGTTATAGTAATAGTGGTTGTTCTGTCGTTATATTAATAGTATTAAGTAGTGCTGTCTGATCATTCTTACAATAACTCCATAACACTGATTGTGGATGCAGTTGCAACCAGTAACGATAAATTATCATTGTATCGTCCACCGCTACCCCTCTGTTTAGGTGGGGGAATTCCGTGCCCATGCGGCAGAATGGACAGCCAACGTGTCAGCCGAGTTTAAGGAGACCCGGCGACGTCTGAGCGTCGAGATTTACGACAAGTTCCAGAGGGCGGCCTCCATCAAGCGCAAGCTGTCGTCGGAGCTGGGGCATGGTCCCGGGCAGGAGGCGCCGCTGGGGAAGAGGGCCCCGTCCATTAGCTTTACCAGCGAGAGGGACCAGGAAGCTAAGAATGGCAGCCCATACATGAACGGCCTCCAGCCCGACTGCGCTGAGCACAGCGAGGTCGCCATCATCGAGAACCTCAAATAAAGGCGCCAGCTGCATCCCCTGCCTAGGCAACAGCACTGCTCAGAAAATTAGCTATGAGTTCCACCAAGAGTCCGCAGTCATATTATAATTCAAGTTTTTTGCACACTGGTGTCAGCCATTACATGTGGCATCAGACTAATTTTCCCGTAGTTTGAAAGTTTGAACAAAGCTCCCAATTTATTACCGAAGAAAAAACAGAAGTGCCTTAAATGTCAAAATTCATCGTTTAAACTCGAATGCATGTTTTGATATATATACTGTATGCCTATAGTCTGCTTAAGCTTTTGTGACGAGGGCAAGAGCGCATGCAAACTGTGTCATTTTTCCAGAATGACAACAATTGACCTTTTTTTTTATTGATTTGTTTAATAATAATTTTTGTCACCCATATTTTGTCAGCCTCTCTTTAAACTGTTTGGTAATTAAATCAAATAGCCAACTGTGAGATGTGATTTTTCAAAAACTTAACACAAGGTTGAAAGATCTTCAGAAGTTGCATCCTCAGAAGTTTCAGGTTTCAGCAAGCTAGTATAATGGTCTCCATTAAAAGAGGGAAAAGATGTGGATTCTCCATATTTTTTCTCAATATGTACTTTTATGCTGCTGTTATTTTGCTTTACTTTATAGTACTTGGTAGAGCCATTCCTTGGCAGGTACATGATCCGACGTATTGCTGATCCACATGAATGAGTTGTAAACTTTGTCAAACTGCATAATTCTGATGAAAAATAGCTCCATGTTAGAATATGATCGTCATTGCATGATTTTTATGCAATTGTATATATTTTTAATATTATGTAAAATCTGTTTTCATGGTGACATTAGTAATCTTTTTTGGTTTGTTCCATGAAATATATTTTAATACAACTGCTAAAAATACAACTGCTTTAAAAAATAGGTATATAGAAAATGGTTGGAAATAATGTGTGAAGCTAATAGTCAAAAATGCAATGTTTTAATAAATGCAGATAAAATATAAAGAAGCTAATTTCTTCAGCCTCAATGAAAATGATCGTAGCCATCATAGCTTTATAGAAGTTTGCATGTATGCATATACATACTTATCTTACTTTAAAGCCTCTATACCAAAACTAAAGCTTTATATCAGCATGGATTATTCTGTTTTGTCTTCAGAGAAAAAGGCATACATTTTACACAAGTATTCTGACTCTAGAAGTCCATATTTAATGGAAGCCCCCCCCCCATACCTTACAGTCATTTCGTCTCTGTACATGTTTTTATAATTTTCAAAAAAACACTGTTCAAGTCCACCGGTGATTCTCGGAATGAATCGAAGATTTGTGACTTTGTTTTTGAACCGCCTCGCTACGTTAACCACCCTGTGTTTATTTGTAGATTTAGTCTGCTTTGTCATAGCAAGAGAATGCATCTCAGGAGCAGCATGATAGCGTAATGTGTTTACTGGGAACACACAGTTCTGAGTACATCTAAATCACAAGTAGAGAAAGTTTCATGGCAGAGTACAAGATAGGTGAGTACTGTATTTTTTACTGTAGTGTATAGGGGTATACTTAGATAAAATGTCACCTTAAACCCACACAGTTTTTCATATAATTTTACACATAATTTTACATATTCAAAAAGCCCCCTGAATTTGCCATAGTATCCATGCCCTTCCAGCATCCCCACACACCAAAATGCAGAATCATTAGTTAAGCTGGGCTGTATGGTCGTGGTGATGAGAAAATACTAGTGGTAGTATGGTAGTAATGGAACGCTAGTGGTACTGTAGTACTGTAGTATTTCAGTCAAGGCTTCACTTTTAATTCTAGTGATTTGTGGTCCAACATCAAAGAGTATCTCAATATATCTAAATAAAGATCTAAATATGCACGGCCAGCATCACACTTCAAGGTACAGCCAGCCATGATTTTTTTCTTTATTCAGACAGTTTGAATTTTTTTGTCTGACCTTTAATGTCCTCCAACAGGATTTAGGATTTAAAATAGCCACACATTATTCTTTCATGTAAGCATGCCCCCCCGTGAGCTGATAAATGTTACAATGACCTTTGCAGCCCCCAAAAGGACTTCCTCAGTTTACTAACGTTAAAAAAAAGGCTTAAATGAATGTAACACATGGGGGTTTCTCATTCTGCATACTTAACCACACTTGTGTTCCCATGTACCCATTTTTGTCATTTTCCATTGTCAAAGACCAGTTCCAATACTCAAGAACAGAAGTACAGAGGATGGTAAAAAATCCCTAGATGTTGTTCTTGCCCCGGCCCAAATATCAAGGATCCATCGGTTACATCCTCACCTAGCTAGACCAATCCCATAATTCATTGCACCCAAAGTTGATTCGTGGAAGACTAGTTAGCAAGACCCATCTTTGCCAAGACCACAAGTAGGATCCATGCATTCTTGGCATTGAGAAATACCTCGTCTAGCGTTTATGGAAGTCAGTTACCGTTCTACTTCATCGAAGGAAAAATTAAAGCAAGAAAAATTATGAAGAAATGTCATTCTTACTTCTCTCTCAAAGAAATTTTTGCTGTTACCTAGACCAGTGTTTCCCAACCCGGTACATGGGGACCACTACATTTTTGCTCCCTCCCAGCTCCCTGCCAGTGAGTACACATTTTTGCTCCCTCCCAGCTCCCTACCTGAACAACCAAGGATGAGGGCCCAGCCCATCACAGAATTGATGACTAGTCACTTAAATTGTACTTTCTGACAGATATCAAAGAAAGCTTATTACCATAGCATGCTGTTTATTTATTTATACCCTGGTGAATGTCAGCAGAAGAATTCATTAGGTAATGTCTCCAGGGTCTTCACTCAGTCTAAACTGGTGACTCTGATTTTATTCATGTATTCCCAGTGATGTATTCCCAGTGCTGTACTAGAGTCCTGAGCAGGGTGTTCCCTACATTGCTCACCTGGCCTTTTGGGACAGACTTCAAGCTGAATGCCATTGAGACTATATAGTAAACAGCAAGGTATCATGTTCTGCTTGTAGGACTTACTTCTTTCAATTAGTTACTAAAGAGGGCCATTTCAATCTTGCTCTAATTCTACTTTGCAATAAATCCCAAATATCTCCAACTGTGGCTGTGCATGGAACATTTGGAAGGTAAAGTGTATTTCCAAGTCAGAGGACGTCCAATGACTATTAGTATAATACGAACACGATACTTTTGTATGCATTTTTCAATAACTCACCTGCTTTCACCTTAATTTCAGCATTGGTGTTAGAACCTGAAAACTGATATTACGAGACCTAGAGATGATTCAGTGATTCATGTCACAGTGAAAGACATGGGTGCCCTGAGATATTCTACAGAGAAGACCTTTTTCGGAATGATGAAAGGCTGAGAGGACCTGTGATGTGGCCTCGCTGGGAACAGCATGGTGCTCATCGATCCTGTGTTTAGGGACAGGCCAGGGGCACATGCCCCTTAACATCTCTCACGCATAACAGAAGGGTTTCAGGAATCAGTTCTCACAATGTGCTCCGGGTTTGAATAAATTCCTATCTGGAATTTTGTCTGGATCAAAGTCAGCCAGAAAAGCAGAAATCCAGGAGTCTATTTCAAATGTTTCTGCATGACAGTGCTGGTAGATTTCATGTGACAATGTGTTAATCAAACTTATACTGCAATAGTTTCCAGGGATGGAAATTTATCAGATGAAATTTATTACATTGAAATGGGGCCTTTCAGTCCAAATTTGAGTCATCGAGCTGATAAATCTTTATCTAACCTTATATGTTTTATTTAATTTTCTGAAAAGTTATATCATTTACGAGCTGAGCCAACAGTATGTGCCTTCCATCAATCCTCCAAGTCAATTTTAAGAAGAAGAAAAATCTTCAAAGAAATAGGAATTTTTCTTGTCCAGGTTTAACGCTTTGTAGAGATGGGACACACATGCAACCAAGCAGACATCACAGATTTACGATAATGAACTGAAGCTACTTTAAAAAGGCGTCAAAATTAAACGTTTTTTGGACTTAATCCTCCCTAAAAGAAAAAGTCGAAATTATCCAATTAAGAAAATATGTTCAATACAAATTAATAATAAACACTGCATTATTTTAGGGCCGTTTTTTTTTTATTAAACCACTCCTAATCGTCTAACAAGGTTGGCAAAGATCATATTTTGGCTTACAAAGTGGCCATGCAAAATATGTCAGTAGCGCCCTCTGGTGCTAAAATTGAGGAGGAGCCTGGAACTTGTGATGTGTAAATGCATTTCAAACGTAAGGGCAGTAGCAAAATGATTTTAAATAAAAAGGACTAGGAAATACTGCATCCCCGTTGTAGTATTTATTTGTGTAATTATATAGCGTTCCAGAGTATTACCACGTAGATATAATTAATACACAGCGCCGAAACAATGCTCTGCACGTTCTAAACCCCTTTCAGGAAAAAGTATAACTCAAGAAATATATTGCAAAAGTTGCTTGAGGTAGAAATTCAAAGGGTTATGCATTATTATAAATTGCATTATAAGTCATATTATCTTCCTGCGGGCTTATTTGAGCACTTGCACTGCTGGTGTACTTTAAAAGGAGGTCAATGCGAGACACGCCGGTTCTCCCTTATGGTGGTGGGGGGGGGGGGGACTTTGAAACGCCTACACGCCCTCCGCACGCCAGCCAGATGCCTTGTCAGCGGCGGCTACGTGGCGCCGACCGGCGGTGGGAAGCCATCGGGAGCGGTGATCGCATAGTACCGGGACACATATGCCCGCTCCACGTGTACGCCGTCATTGATCACAACAGAGCAATGCAGCACTATTAGTGATCAGCGCGAGCTCCCCAGCCAATCGCAATAGGCACGATGAAGCAAGTAGGTCGGCGACAGCGCACGACAGGTACGGCTTTTTCCACCTTATTCTGTGACATATAGGCCTTTATCGCACGCATCACGCCTAAGAGTATATTTAGTTTCGTTTTTTTATATTGCAGCACCCGATAGGCCGGGATACGGTGTGCGTTACTTAAAATAGCCTGAAGTATCCGCTGGACTACGGTACTCGATATTGGTTTACAGTATCTAGCCTCTGGCCGGTGCTGAATTATAGATGATGGGTATATATATATTTTATTATAAAACGGGGTCATGAAAAAAATGACGGAATCTCACCGTGAATGACAGTTCATGCTCAGAGGCTATATGGAATAGTACAATAGCAATAAAAATACGCTTTATTGTCGTGTGTGGCTGGAAGCGGAGTGCCGGGAACATTGGATCCGTTTGAGAGGATGCTTTTTGTGGCCGTATTAAGTCGGTGTTGTGCGCAGGGCTGCCGGTGGGCTCCTGCCGGGGCGCCGGGGCCGCACTGGCCGCCGCGCTGTCAGTGCTCCTGCTGGCCGGACCGGCTCTCTCTGCGCCGCAGGTCTCCGGCTCTGGAAGGTAGGCTCCTTTGGATGGGCAGTCGTGTGAGAAACAGCCTGTGTGTACGCATTAGACATGCAGATTATTAATTAAAAAGAAAATCATTTAGTCATTTATTGTATACTGGCTGTTTCTGGTTAGAAATCAAAGTTACTTTTGCTTACTACGATAGCTACGAGGAAAATAAGTGAGAATTTTTCTATGTAGCATAGAAAAAAACTACTTAAGATACATTTATACGTATATTTCTAATATATGTGTTTTGCCTTATTAGTAACTATTATATATAATCATAGGTTTGCTATGCCTGTTTACTGCCTACAATAGCTACAGCAAAACAATGTTTTATGAATCATAGTTTAATAATAAATAATGTAACAAAAAATATATACGTATGCAGAATTACCAGGATGGTTGCGTATAATTAAAGGGTAAATAGATTAAAATGATGTTTTGCCTGATAGAAACAGAGACAAACAGTAATAGCAATTGAAACATTGTTCTTATTTGTTTCTTTAGGACGGACGCTTTGGAAGGGAGTCAGCCTTTGGCCATGATTAACCCTTTTGGTGCCGGGGAGGAGGTGAACAGGTGATTTGCGCAGATTGGCAGCCACGTGACTAAATACGAGCTTGGCATATTATCAGAACAGTACTTGGCGTACTGAAAGGCACAGCATTGCGCGTGGGCTCAGGGACTGCGGCCAGCACTGTGCATATCCCTTAGTGCTCTGCTGAATAATTTATAGGCATTGACTTGCAGGAACATAATTTGCAGAATTTACCATGCAGCATTGTTCCGCTCGTTATGAATTGTAACATTTTGAAGAATTATAAAGCTACTTCCATTAAGTGTAGAGGGGGAAAACTATGGAATTTCCTTTAAGAACGTTTAATTACAGAAATGTATGAATATTATATTTAATATAAATTTGCTTTGCCTGGACTGAGTATTCCATATAATGTTGGTGCAAGGAGGAAGGACATTTTTGCCACTTGAGTGATTTAGCTGAGGGTCACATGGTTTCGTGGTAGCTTAGTGAGAGGAGTCCACGGCTCTTATCGCTTCAAACGACCACCTTTTGGACTATCTCAGATGTCCTCCTCCCACTCTTCCTGGTAGCTAACAGTGTAACAGTGTAACAGTGCCTGCCAGTGGAGGCAAAGTCCTCAGTCACGGTTACTACATTCTTATGAGGTTGCTACTGATGCTGTAGCTGATACCTGAGCTTTCTGCTGTGAGCTATGGACTGAATGATAACCAGTGTGCTGTATATATAATGACACTGTTGACCTTCGACAGTTTACGTCAAAGCTACATCAAGGGTAATTTGAAGGAAGGACAGATGAGTCCTGTGCTCAACACTTGGGAACAAGGTAAAATATAACCATCCATCCATCCATCCATCCATCTTTCAGTCGTTTATCTGGTTTGTAGCAGGGACAACGCATTGATTTTAACTTTGTTGTCTGCACAGAGGTGTTCTTCCTGTTTTCCCTTCACGACTATGACAAAAGCGGGCAGATGGACGGGCTCGAGATGATGAAGTTACTCTCAGACTTCCTGTCCCACAATTCAGTGGGCCCACTGTCTGCTGACTCTGTGAGTGGCACCACATTGTCAGAGTGTGAAAGTTCAAGATGAGGCACCTGCTAACCTATTTTAACCTGTGCCCCCAAGACGTAATTCCGACACATCTGTGTGAATGCGTACAGGATTTATATTACAACAATATGGTGAAACCTTGGTCCACAAGGCTTCATAATTCACACTGCTGTTGGGAACCTTATACATCTGCATAGTATTATAATTAAAGTTCCAAATAAGTGTTTTCATGTGTTTTATTTTCAAGCTAGCAAGCTACTATAGCTTTATCAAACTCAGTTTTTGGCAGAAGTTAAATACATTGAGTCTGATTGGGGAACGTTTGCCCTCTTTGTGACAGATATCGCTTTGGATAGCAGTGTCTGCTAAAATGAAGTTAAGAAATGTGATGCTGCCATTTACATGTAATACTTAAAGGCTGTAATCAAAGAATAAAGGTATCATTTTTCTTTCAGGTCGTGTCCATGGTGGATTCTCTTCTGCAGACTCAAGACTTAAATCAAGACGGGATGCTGGACCCCTCTGAGCTGCTCTCCCTACCCACAGAGCCCCAAAATCCCAAGCAGCAGGCGGGCGGGGGCATGGCGAATGAGCCGATCTCTGACGACGTGGCCGCTCACGACTCACACGGCGCTGCAGCCAGGGAGCAGCGGCAGGGGGACTCAGTGCTGGGACAGGAGACACAGGAGCATCAGGAACCACCCCAGCAGCTGAGTCAGCAAGGACAGGAGGTGCTGGGCGAGCAGGATGGAGGGGGGCAGGAGATGGATGCGGACAAACGGGAGGAGCTAGCTGAGGAGGCGGGGGAGGTGCATGACGAGCAGTCAGAGGAGAGGCAAGTGGAGGACTCTCAGGACCAGGTCAGAGAGGCCGTTCCTGCTCACCAAGGACAGCCCGAGATCTAATGGCCGGAACTGTGCCCAAAAAGGAGGAGTCAGCCTTAAAATGGGAGCACAGATGCGCCACTACACCCATCTCAGAGATGCAAGGGGCTGATTTCCGCTCAGTGCAGAATAAGCACGGTCTGTCACTGCGGCTGGCTACTTGTCCCAAAGCAATTGCAATTATTTGCTTACCTCACCCAGCAGCTTACAATTGTAATTGTAATTGTAATTATACTTGTAATTGAAAAGCCAATTTCCAAAAGTTACTCAGATCATTTTTTGTTGTTTTTCAGATGAGGCCGCCAAGGCTTCCTCATCATATGTTACAGTACTGGGAACCAAAACTCAGTCCTCACATAATCCAACAAAGAATATCTGTTCAATTTCGTCAAAAACATCCCGTGAACAGAGTGTGTTTAAGAAATTTGCTCTTCAATTATACCCATTTATACAGCTGGATGTTTTACCAAATACAATTTGAGTATGTCCAATTCAGGTACATTTCAAAAGGTATAATAGCAGGGTTTTAAACTATGTTTAGGTCACAATCCACAATACATGTCCACAATACTGTTTTTTAATATCCATCTTTTCAATCAACCGACAGATTTCAGCATGCACCCTAAGGAATTGGTCTGTAATATGCATAAATCAGTGACGTCGTTCAGCCAAAATTAAATGTAGGAAATGAAGAATTTTACAGGTGCATTTTTAATGCTGATTGTCACTGTGTTAAATACAGCTGCTTAGGCCGTGATACAACACATGGTCTTTTCTAACCACACACATCAAATAACAGACCAGCAGTCCCTTGCTAACTAAATATTTGGTAGCTGTAGGCGTGGTTTAATGGATGATAAGGGTCACACCCTGTAACCTTGGGGCCACAATGGGCTTTGAACAAGTGAGTAACGAAGGACTTTTAACAGGTCATGTTATGTGTCACAGTCCCTTTCGCATCTAAATTTTTTTTATCTGGCAATCAAATCGGACAACAGTAATAATAAATAAAAAATATAAACAATATGATAATAAAATTATATAGTATTGAGTATTAAATAAAAAATCATCTTCAGCCGCCCAAAATATGTTTAAACAGAAGGACCATGTTCCAGTCTCACCCTCCAAAGTGTGGCTGTGGAAGCCGTGAGTCACAGGAGTAATTTGGAGCCATATATTTGAAAGAAGTACTCACTTAACGCGGCGACCCGGCGTGGTCGTATCAAATCCAGGCCAACACCAGTTCTCCCCCAGTTTTTGTGGGCCTCCAATTTCCTCCCGCAGCTAAAAGCTACCCATGGTGGCGTCAGTGAATTTTTAGTGTGCTGTAGACACCCTGCCATATCCTGGGATACAACTCCACAAATTCAGGTAGCAGATGAAACGTAAATTTCTAAACGCACATTATTATGTTTAAGAAAGTATGTAAAATTTGATATTCAACATTGGATATGATTCAAAGGTGCAATCAGTATCATCCTTAGATCCAGTGGAAAATCATATGAAATATATGTTTAATAATCAATATTTAATGAATAATTTTGATTTGACATGAAGAGGAACATATGTGACATCATCTTAAAGCCCTAACTGTCCTCTTTGAGGCACAACAGGATTTAACAGAATGGAACATATAATATGAGCGATACGAGCAAAAACATGTTTTGTACAGAGGACAAACACGAATTTCTGGATCTCTGGAGGATATTTAAGTTAATCTGTAATTATTACACAATGAACACTAAAGAAGGAATAAAATAGATACAAGGACATTTCAAATTGTGATGCAAATTGTAAGCTGTTCAGTGACCTGTGAATACATGTACATAGTTCAAGTCCAGTATGAAAATTTCTGAAATGTAAATTTGAAGTTCAAATAAATTAGAGGTCGAGCTGAATACTTATGGCACTTTTTGTTATATAAACAAATTTCTATTATCATACCTTACGTGAGAACACCCCAGAATGATTGGCTAAAACATCATCCATTATCTATGAAAATGACAAATGAGAGGGAAGGTTGAACAGAATTAAAGTCTTCCTCTGTATTACCACTTATTCAAGGCAAAAAATCAGTGACTAATGTAAATACCATGTTATAGTATTTACACACCTTTGCCTCATGTTCTCACTGCAAATCAGGTTTCAGAAAGATGTATTTAATTCTGCATTCTGCAAGTGTAAAGCTAATTATTTTTAAACTTGATGTTTGCTAAAGTGTTATGCAATGCTATTAACTGTCAATATGCAGAATATTACCCATTTGTCACTATTTAATCACTCCTCATATATATTACTTCTCATTTAGGTAACTTGAATGAAATGTTAAAATTAACCTTTGTTTATGCTAATTTCAATGTGTTGCTTTTTTCCCTTTCATCTTCATGTCACCTAGAATTCTTTGTCTTAATATTTGCAAACCTGTCACCACACCTTATTTCCAAGTGACTTTAAATGATCATTCTGATCAATGTGCTATGATTCTTTAGAACATCTCCTTTTCAGCTAAAATAGCTATGCAGGAACATTCTCCTGGTCTGCATAGGCCTGTAACATCAGTGATATGCAAAATATGGAATTTGGGGGTACAAGTGATTGTACAACTTCCCCAAATACAATAAGACTTGAATTCTGCCGTGCAATATGTGCATAAAAATATACAGGAACATGCATTTTCCTACAACATTTCTATGCTCTCATCATTGTGAGAAGGCCTTGACCCTTGTGGATAGTAAAATAATGAGATGCATTGTGAATGGTCAATCACCTAATAGTAAACCAGCTACAAATAATGAAAAGGCTTCAGTTTCTCCCCCAAGTGGATATTAATAATAATAATAGCAGTTCTCTTACCTTTAAACTTGCAATACCCTATTGCAGTAATTAGGTGGATGGATGGTAGCAAAGGTTTTTTAAAAATCTGTGTCTATTCTAAAAATCACCTTCCAGAACACCTATATCAAACAGATTCCAGCTAACATTTGACAGCCCAGACGCAAGAGAAGCCTAATTGTTGTGATATGTACAGTATTTACTTAATCTGGCTTAACCCTGTCTTGAAATATGCATGTAGTACAACATTCAAGCTGAAAATGACACACTGCAGTTAGCCTAGCCGTCGGCAGGGAACTACGTAGTCTCCATCAGTTTGTAATTTTCATTGACAAGATACCAAAGTGCAAGAGAAGTGGTTTGAAGATGACATGAAACATTGATTACAGATGATTTATTTGTTCAATACAGATGATTTGTTTAAATTCATTTTCTCATATGCATTTTATGCATGTTTCCTGATGTTTACATCCCTTTATTCTGTAATTTAAAACATTGAAAATAAAAATCTAATAAGCAAATATTTTTTTGGCCTTTAAAAGAAAAGAAAAGTACGTTTGCAACATGGCACGTCAATCACATACAAATGTGTCTATATATGGCCGTCTTAATCTAAAATTCATGAACACATTTAAGAGTTTAGTACGATTTGGGGAGTGACTGGGGAGGAATCGGTCTAATAAAAAAGAAAATATGATCATAGAAATCTGATTGCCACTAAACTGTTGAGTAGAAAGCCATTAGCTGAGCAAACATAAAAAAATAAAAACTTTCAGAGACATAAGTAAAAAAAATAAAAACAAATTTTCCCCATCTGCTTTTAGACTCAGCTCTAAATCTTGGGTATCCCAGCGACTATCATTGACTCAATTCCACAGTGGTTCTGTCCACGTAAAATTTTGAAGAATCCTAAAAAATTAAAAAATAAATAAATAAATCACAAGAAATTACTTCACAATCAGCACAGCTGAGTGTAGTGTAAACTTATGAGTTAAGAAGCTTAGAGGCACCGTGCATTTGGCAAAAGTATTAGTAAAATATGCATACAAGCAGAAGATGTTCAAGATACCACAATCTGGATCTTACCATTGTCACCCCAGTCAGTGTTCCAAGAATTAGCGGCCAGCCAGTAGGGGGTGCCATTTTCCGTACCCCAGCCCAAAATCTTGATGGCGTGGCCGCCTACTTGCGAGCCACTCACATGCTGATATACACCTGGGAAAGATTGTATGATCACGTGATTCTTACTGAAACAATTTGCCGTTACAGGGACAGTGGAATTTCTCCCTACAAAGGCATTTCTGCATCAAGCATGGGTGAGGTAGTTGCTAAGTAAAAATCTTCGGACACAAGCTAATAAACTAAATTAATTTGCAGAATAACCATTACCTCGTGTTACAGTAATAATTAAAGATGTTCAGTCAAATAAGCCAATAACTGGGCTTGTGTAGCTCCCTCTGTGGAGGCCCGATCAAATCCTCACCAGACTTGTACAGTAGGAAGTCGTCATAGACTATGAAAGCGCCCTCTACAGGTCCATTCTTGTACAGCTCTGTCATGATCTCCACCTCCACTGGATTAACTTGGTAAGAACTCAGACCTTTGAGCAGAGAAAAAAGCTGCATTAGAGGAAGTTAAAATCAACAGGAAATCCTCATCGAACCACCTGATAAAGGACACGCATTGTGAAGCAAATCAAGTGGTTTAATCTAACCCAAGTTAGTGCCACAAACACAAACTTTTCTTTACATAGACATCAGGGAACACTTTAATGCTTTATTTGGACTTACGAGGCAAATGTCAGTGTCAACAAACTAATCATACATTATAATCATAATTACAATGATACAAGTTAGCTACCAAGCTATTAACGTTAATTTATTAAAATTTGTGCTATAAAGTAATCCATACAATAAACTACCATGAGTACAGACAAAGACTGGTAAAAGATCTTCAAAAAATATATTGGTCAGTTAGATGTTGAATGCTATCAGTAGAGAGGAATGGGCGTATTCATTCTATAGCCAAGTCACAATCATCAAAATGTGAACATATAAGTTTTTCAACACACAAGGATGATGCGTTAATAGACTTTTGTCCATAAATAGCTTCGTATCACTTCATCTTGTCTACTTTAGCTTAGCACCTCATGAACTTACCATAACGTTTATCCTGTTTATAAGGGGGGGTGTAACCAGGCTCACACTGCATCAGGCACTGTGGTGTGTTCCCCCCCTCTCCCGTACAGGATGGCCGGGAGCCATTGACGTGATGCTCACATGGTGGGATGGTGTAGGGTCGGCAGCCTACATGTAAGCGAGGTATGGCAACAGTTGCTCATTACCACATTCTACAGACTTAACTGGAAACATTTTCCATATTCCAATTAACTCCAATGGATTAATGAACTAATTCAATTTAACTGACTGTCAGAGCATCATGTGCGGCATCCAATCATAGGCCTACTAGACACCACTCGCCTTCGTTTGAATCATATAGTCCACCAGTCACCAACCCATCCTCGGACCAGAATCTCCAGGCAGCAGTAGGATATCCTCCATTGCATCTATAGAAAAGTTTTTCAAAATTGTTCATTGTATGTTTTTCCCAAACTTCTAAATGACTCATCCTGGTCAGGGCCATGCATATGCAAAAATGTTGAATTAGGACAAAGACCTTTTGTACCAAATCAGTGTTTTATTTCATTTTCGCCGACCTAGAGTGAATCCAAGGCATATGGCACAAGGCTGGGGCATGGCACCATGGGTAAGGATGTCAGCCCATATCAAGCTCTCCACCCTTAAGGTTTGAGGTCTGCCACTGAAACGCTCTTCTTTTTTATTAAAATAATTTAAATGATAAAAAAAAAAAATGATTTCTAGAAATACTTCCAATACTTTGAATGAAAAGTTCCTCTCATATTTTCATGCACAGGTCATGGAATCAGCCCTCTATCTTCGACAAAAATCATGCCATGCATAGAGACGCACAGACACGGTCACTCACCCGAAACCACAGTCTTTGCAGCAGGTCAGCAGGTCCTCGGCAGAGATCTCTACGTTTACCTTGCCATTGCTATGGATACATACTCTGTCTGACATAGCTTCAGATGCCCCAAAAGCCTGTAGTTACAAACACCCTGGTCAAAACCATGTATCAAAACAAGAAACCCCACTTGCTGAATTTTACCATAGGATTTGGGAACTATTTCAGCCCTAGAAAGGGCATTTTAGCATAGAAAATGTATAATTCTTTGTATGTAGATCAAACCATAATCAAATAATCATCATGATAAATCACAAGTCTTTCAGACCTAATATTAGCAGAGAAGATGAGTTTATAGTGACTTTACTGTAGCCTTGAATGCAGATCCCTAGACATCATCACCTTGGAGGGGCTCCTTAATTTAAGATGACCTTTACCTGCAGATGTCAACCCAGTCAACCAAGTAGATTGCAAAGGTACAAATAGCTCCATGATCATACGCGCCCCTATCACATTCACTGTGAACAAGAGCACCAGCTATGCAGGTACATGTACAGTAACTGCGCATTTTACCCAGCAAGAACCACAGGATCCCTGGTCCCTGATCTCCTTCATGGTGGGGCAATTAGGCCACTGCTCCCGCGGATCAAATTTATCAGGCAGCCTGACGTCCCCAGCGTACAGTTCCCTGCAGACGGGAAAAAGACAAAATGAAGGGGCTCTTTTACTGAGCCATTAGCAAATTACAGGAAAGTAAATGCAGATAAAGAGCAGCAGAGAGAGGCGGACGGCGACTGTGCAGAGGTTTGATACATTTCACAAGGTGGTGAGAATCCTTTCAGTTGGGGTGACAAACCGTGAGATGGGATTGGGAGAGGAAATCGCAGTTCATTAGAGGATTTCCTCATAGGGAGTTTCAGAAAGGAATGGGATTAATACCACCCAAAAAAAAAAAAAACAGAAAATAAATATCCTGGTCAGACAGAGGAGGAAAATGAAACAAACTCGAGTCCAGGGCCAAAATTAGACTACAGTATTGGTTTCAATAAAACATTTGAAGTTATCTGGGTCAAACAAAAACTAAAAATATAATACACAACATGCCAATTTATAGAGGGAACAAGGGACACCAGAACTAATTAAAAAGCAAAAGTTTCCTGACTTCTACACTGAGGCAACCATACTCTCTCCATATTAGATGGAACATAATGAGAGAGCAGATTATTAAGAATGGTGATTTCTGTGAATAATACAAAAGACTTTACCATTTCATCTGCAAAACTGGCACTCTGATAAACAGCAACACTTTTCACCCAATGCAACAAAGACTCACAAGACTGGGAGCTTTGGCCCATCCATACGAGTCCCACACAGCTTTTTCACATAGCTGTAGTCAACCTTGTGGAAGTTGTGGCCAGCCTTGGGGTGAAACCAGAATGAAAATTAGATCCTTACGTCATCTAATTATCTGGGCACAGCTCAGCTGGAGAGACAACGGCCGAATCATCCCACATATGCAATAACCTCGTTACCTTGCTTCTCATCAACCTCCCATTGAACCTCCATCATCAAATGGAAAGGGGTCAATCTAAATCAACTACACTGTAGGCTACATTCATGCCTGGGCTTTGATGCAGATACTTAAAATCACTTAAATTTTACAGGTCATATGTGTGTATGTATGTGTATATATATATATATATATATATATATATATACACACACACACACACACACACACATATATATATACATATGTGTGTGTGTGTCCACAATGTGATAAAAACCTGTTACTTTTTACATTGTAGAGAAAACTCCATTTGATAATTTAATACAAATCAAAGAACTAAAAATGCCAAAAATCTTGTATTTTGTTTGGTTGCTTATGGTTAAGGTTAGTGATGGGTAGAGGACAGAGTTGTTATAGTTAGGATTAGGGTTATGTCCATAGAAGAAATGAATGTAGAGTGCCCACAAAAAATGTAGATGCCTATTGTGTGGGTGTGTATGAGTGTTTTAGAATAGCATTTCTATTCTTAGGTAACTTTTTGATTAGAGCAATGCAGTATGAGGCTGAAAACGAATGGCGTACCAAGAAACTGCTCATTTATTTATTTATTTATGCTTAAATCAGGCGTTACAAGCAATAACTACCAGTCTGCTTACCGTCCATGTTGTGTTGGCCTTGTTAATATAATTCACCATCTCCGGTGACAGAGGAGGGAGGTGAGCAGCCCAACCAATGGACAGGAACGACAGTGACAGGGGAAGGATCCACATTCTGCAAAATGCAAAATGTTTACACACCGTTTGTTCCAACGATATTAATGTATAACAGAAACCTATGCCTATAACTCAAAAAGTGCAGGCTGAGCTATGAATGCAGGTCCACCGCTAACCAGCATGGAAATCCTGCTGGTTTTTCCCACCAGGGTAGAGTAGCTGGCTAAAAGTTCCCAAGTATACAAGTGAAGTGCAGTAATAGGTCAGGAATGAGTCACTTTCGGTTTCACACCGTTCACATGGTCCTACCCAGAGCATTTACCCCGGAATCCCCCATCTGATCTAAAGTGCAGTATAAAAGCCATAAGCTTCCAACAGATAGTCCACCACATTCATGAGGTGTTTTAAACTGTGTTTTGTCTAACTTACGATATTCTGTAAAATAAAATAGATGCCGAGGAAATTAATAATAAGCATTAATAAACGAGAGAGCAAATGAGGAAGTAACGGTCACCTTGTTCCTTCTGTTTTCCAACAGCAAGCCCGTCATAAGCAAGGCACACATTCGGACGCAATTACTAACTTAAAAGTCAAATAAAACTTTGAATGTGATTGTTTTTAAGAGATGCACTTCACAAATGTGGTCAAGGCTGAGGCTGAATCAGTATCTATCGTAGATGCGGTTATGGTATGTAAGGAGAAGCTAGA
>JAODKN010000027.1:8288327-8300204 GCA_026774425.1 Petrocephalus zakoni
TGTCTTCGCTTCATACACATCCTGCACCTGGGGATCTTCAAAAGGTCAGCGCGACCGTACTCTGCTCTGAGCCACTTTAGCGACTTTAGCCAGTTACAGAAGAGCTGCGTCCACTATGCAGGAATAAGGCATGTCTCTGGTTTGCCCCCTGTTGGCAGGCTGTGGGACTGCATGCGGTGTCTGTGGCACTCGCCAGAGTCGGGAGATGGGCTTAGTGCCGTTGTAATGCAGCAGGCTGACGTTTCCGCCCTCCGTCTGTTGGAGGCGCTGTTGCTAACCCTTCCGCAGACTGTTCTGCAAACCTACATTCTCCTCACCACTGATGAAGGAATTCTTTCCCCAGGTATGTAGTTCACAATTATATACATTACGGTTCACATTTAAGATACTAGAGGGACAGGTTACAATTTATGTGTGCCCCCTTGGGATTCAAACCCACAACCTTTGCCGTGTTAGTGCAATGCTCCATCCTGTTCTGTTCCCTCTTTCTCAGAGTGTAAAACTAGTTCGTACTATGCTTAAAAATGTGCTGAAAAAATTATGAGTAAAAGTGGCTGAGAAATGGCTTCAATCAAGTTACATCCCAGAATGTAGTATTGATATTTGGGATTGAGATTACTTAGTTCCAGTCTGACTTTAGAAGCATATACTGTTTAAATTTGTTAATTATCTCTGAGTAGGCCGACCCTCTTTGAGTGTTAGCGCTACACGTTAGTGGCTTTAGGCCTTCAGTCACCACCCATCATCCACCTAGAACTGGTTGGCCAGTGCTGGGCTGTGATGCTTTTGAAACAAACACGTAGCAGTATTAATAAAGATAAACATTACTAATCCTTCCTGACTAAAATAAGCAGTTAGATGAAGGATGGACTATTATTATATTACTAATATTGCTAATATAAAATATGCCCTCCAAATCTTAGTGTTGGACTACGTACACTATATAATAACTACTTTTGTAATTAATATTTAATAAGTCTAAAATGATCTGGAATACTTCACCACAGATACTGGATCATTCCTGTCCAGTATAAATTAATTATAAATACGAATGATGAATCACTCATAAAGATCTTCTTTACGCAAAAATTAAAAAATTTCACTCAATTTGAAGCTTAAAAGTGGTTTTAATGTGCTTGCGTTTGTCGGCATACGTATGCTGTTGTGCTGTTGTGTGCCGACTTGTTGAGTCCTCATCTCTTGGAATGAAAACTGTTATATCCTTGCTAAGGATCGTACCCGTACACACGACACCCCCCCCCCCCCCGCAGTGTCTCCCTGCTGCGCGCTCTGCCTGCTCTCCACGTCCTGGGCGCTGGTGCTGTACAGCCGCGCCTGCACCCTGGTGCGACCCGGGCACCTGGCCATGCCCCCCGCCGCCCTGCTCTGCCAGTTGCTGTGGAGGGCCAGCATGCTGGGAGCCCGGATAGCCAGCCTCATGTTCTTCATGAGGGTCTTCTGCGGATGGATCTACGGCATCATAGGTTAGGCCATTGGTCACGTGTCGCAGCGCCAGGATCCTGTACTGGGGTGGTGAAGGGTGGTTTACATCTAAGAAGACTGAGTGGTGTAATATCTAGCACTAGACATTTCAAACGGGGTGGCCCTGTGGGTTAGGACCCTGTACTCAAGGTCAGAAGGCCGCCAGTTGAGCGAGGCCCTTAGCCCCAGCTGTTCCTGGGACACCGGTTAGTCCTGCACTGGCATCCTCACTAGCATTGGATAAAATGTTAAATTAATGTAGTGTATACCCATGAAAGTAAATAAAGCATGAATTTAAGTAAATATTAGTCATTTGGACACTCTTTTTTGCCTTTTTTTGTCACTGGGGCTGTACCCTCAGGGGTCTGCCAGTTATACTCTAGCTGCAGGCAATTTTGCCTTTAAAGGTACAGAAATGGACTCTGAGGAACATTTTCATACCGTTGGGGGTACGCAGTTAAGATTAGCTTTGAAAGTTAGTTTGTGCTTCGCGAGGCTTCGTGTGCTCTGTTTCCGCTTCTGTCCTGAGAGCGCCATTAAAACTCCTATACTTTCCACACACCTCCTGTCAGGTGTTATTGTTTTTAACACACTATATTTATGTATTAATATGGTTACAAAAATAGTTGTATTGTATGTACTACACATCTCATTCTGAAACTAACATGAAATATCTATAATGAAGGAATTTAGTGCATAATATTTATATTGTATATACTGTTTATATGTATACATAGTGAATACTGTAGATAGATAGATAGATGGATGGAGGGATGGAGGGATGGATGGATGGATATCTTAGCCTTGTGCACCATGCTGGGAGCAGTCTATGGGACATGCAGTCATAGATCTATTTACTCTCTCTGCACTGCAAGGCTTCCACTGGCTGATCGCGTCCCTGTGGCTCGTCACTCAGCAGACCGACATCTGCAGCAGCCCTTGGCGATGGCACCTCTTCAACTGCGTGCTGGGAGCCGTGCACATCTTCTTCTTCCTGAACGTCAAAGATGGACCCTCCAGGTTCCGCATTTCCAGCTTCTACCTGGTGGGTTTGGGGTGACTGTCTCTCTCCTGGTGCTCAGGGTGAACTTTGGACGTGCTGGTGAAGCTTATACAGCCCAAATGAAAGAGGCAGTGGTGCTCTAGAAGTGTGGATAGAAGTGTGCTGGATTTGGGGGCACCATCAACCAATCAGAGGCCTGCTTTTTATCTTTTTTTAATTGGTAACTCACTGACCAAGACAACTGGTACAACTTTTACATTAGCTTCATAAATGTTCTAAATTAAGTATGGATTATACCTGCTTCATTACAGAGTCAGTTTAATAGGCCAAAGACATGGTCCACTACAGGAAACAATGTCCTCTTCTACGTCATGTCGTAGGTGATGTTGCTGGAGAACGCTGCACTCCTGTTATTGGCCTCTGATTTTCTCAGCGAGGCCACATGGGACAGCATGGGTGTCCCCACTGCCGTGTTCTGCAGCTTCCTCTTGGGTGAGTTAGTGAGTTCCCTGCGAATCCACAAAGCATCTGATTTATCCGAGGCCACAGAACGTATCGCAGGCATTGAGATACCAAATGGCCAGAAAGAATTTCATATCCAGTCCAATGGGAATGACAATAGATGCTCAAAATATGTGCCACTTGAAGCTCCTGTGCTTGATAGCTGCAAAATTGTTTAACAGAGAGGGAAAAACCTTCCTCTAGTCCCCCTAGTGGATACAATGGGTAGTACAAGTCTTTGCTGTTGAAAGTTTCTCAGTGTATCTAGCTTCTACAAATAAAATGCTCCTTTTTGCTTAATTCACATTTTATATTAAACATGAAATAAAATTTTGATTTTTGTCTCATCTTCTCTTCACCACTGATGGATGCCGGTCGCAGGTGTTACCTCCCTGGTGCTGTACTACCGCTTCCTCCATCCGAAGTCTACGGAGATCTCGCACAATCTGTGGAATGGACACTTGGGGATAGCTTGTTTGGAAGGAGAGTCTTCCTTCTCTCTGGGAGACAAGATGGCGGCCGTGCCTTCCGTCCCCTCACAAGGCAACATCCCTCTCACTGCTGTGGCCGGGAACATGGTGGAACATTCCGGAACCTGTGGCGCGGAATCCACCATGCAGGACGGGCACCACCACTGGCTGCTTATCCGCCTGGCCCTGAAGACAGGAAACCTGGCCAAAATAAACCTGGCTTATGGATACGGGGAGGTGGCTGCCATGTTAGATTCAACAGAGATGCCGGAAATGAAAGACGTAGAGTCTCAGCCACCAGAATCGGAGTCAAAGGATGGCATCATGCCACTCTCAGAAGGGAAGGAGAACTTCCAGAGCGTTAGCGAACCTTCGTTTACAAGCGATTTGACAGGCGACGAGGAAGAGGACGATGAAGACGAAGACGAAGATCTAGAGACTGAGAGTCCATTGCCATCTCCTGTGTTTGATTATAGGAGGAGATCTCCAGAGGGTAAATCAGTGTTGGAGGAGAACCTAGAGCCCAGGTATTGCGCCACAGAATCTACCACCACCCTATACTTCAGCGCCGATCCCCAGTCTCCAGGAAGTGCCAGCTATCTGGGTTTGGACCGGGACTCAGCAGCAGAATACGTGGGAGCATCAAGCCCTGTGTCAGGTGATGTAGATCTGCAAGCAGAGGCCGGCAGGGTGACCCCTAGGTGCACGTCTCCCCCGAAAACCCAAACCAGAAGCCCGGAGCCTACGAGTCCTCGTTTTCTGGTCCCCAGACGGCAGGTGGTTTTGTCTTGGAAAGACAAGCCTGAGAGATTTTAAAAAATGTTTTAAAAAAAAATGTTGACGACGTGTAATGAAAGCATGGAGGGCTGTGAAAACGCTAATAACCTGCTCGTGTTTGACACCAGTGTTTTCCGGTGGACATTAGGCAAATTCTGCAAGGCACTTTGTCCTTGTCACTTTAAGAGGTCTTTTATATTGACGTTATTTAAAACTTAATAATGTAATAATTCATAGTCTCTTAAAGGTACTTTTTAAACTTCTATGACAATATATTGTTTTTTTTTCAACTTATCTATTGGAGACAAATTTTATCCAGGTAAAATCTGTTTATTGGCTGGCATGGTCTAGGTACAGTGCCCGATATAGCATCCCTGTTCAGAGTTTGTTCATAAAGATAAAACCTCTTACAAAGAAATTGATACATATTTTCCAACTACTATGGTTACTATAGAGCAGGAGTAAGTAAGCTTTATCTTGGAGGGCTTGTATCCAGCAGGTTTTCTATCCTATTATCCATATTAGGCAGATAGTAACCCATCAGGTAGGATAGAAGCCCTGCTGGATGCCGGCACTCCACGATCAGGGCTATCTACCCCTGGCATAGAGCCTGTAAAGTGAGGCATAGGGCACAAGGCAGGGGAAACCCTGGATGGGATGCCAGTCCCTCACAGGTGCCGCATTCACTTAATCGCACACTACAATCGATTTGAGACTGGCAGAAACCTGCACAAACACTGGGAAAGGATACAGACTTCACATACAGAGAAGGGATTCAGACAGCCAAACTTGGACGTGTGTGGCTTCAAGGCTATGTGCAGTCGGTGCTGTACTTCATTGTAAATATGACATGATGAACAATAAAAATACAATAGTAATGACATCCACAGTGAAAAACATCTTTATAAAATATGTGTGCAATATTATTTAAAACATTTATTTTGAACCAAGTAAAACATGTTGGATCATAATGTTTTATTTCTTTAATTGTCATGTGTCATGTGTTTCTTTAATTGTCATGTGTTTTACTTTTATTTAAGTTTATTTATGCTTCTGTCCAAAGCTACATGAAACAACTAACACACTGCAAATATTTGCCCATCAAGAAGTCAGTAAGGCATAGGTGCAGCTTCCAATGAATGCCTAGTTACAAGTAAGCAGTATTGGACCAAAAGCTACACAAAGATCAACATTAAGAACATTCAGGAGACATGGAGTGCTAGAGGGTGGCAGAGGTACTCCTGGAGCAGTTGGGTCTTGAGGCGTTTCTTGGAGATGGAGAGGGAATCTGATGACTGGATGAGATTCGGCAGCTCAGTCCACCATTGGGGAGCCTCACATGATATTTCCCGCGTAGTGGGGTTGGCATTGATTTGAGGGCAAGATGGGACATTTTTATGTTCTTTATATATTAGTTTAAAGCCATATTTTAATGTATATCATCACAATCCACTATTATTGCATCATAACCATTTCAACTGAATTTTAATAAATCCACAATGCAATTATATTTTACTGTAAAAAATACTTCTGAGTGTCTTGGATACTGCAGTCCAGGTTACGTGAACACAAATAAATAGTTGCTCTCTGCAAATGTATAATTTGATATTATTTTTAAACTGGTTGCTTCGTCTCCCAGGTTCCAGGTTTTCACATTATTATTTTTGGATGATTTGCATTTGGTCATCCTTTCAAACAGGGAAATGTATCATATTTATATACTGTAGTCATATACAGTCTGAATAGAATAGCATAGAAAGAAGAAACCCATAGAAGAAATCGGTTAAAGTTTTTGTGCGAAGAATGCCAGAGTACAATAATAAAATAACAAAATGTCATATTTAATTGATGTTCATTAACTGAAACCTCTTGTGGCGGACAATCCACACCTCACCTTTAAAAAGGAGTACTTCGGGGGATATTCCCCTTTAAAAGGCAGTGCGCATGCGCGCAAAGACTAAAACTATTCTGCCTGCTCAACTTCGCAGAAAGTTTTACAGAAAAGAAAAAGAGGGGAGATAAAGTGGCGGCGCTGAGATGGCATTCCGCAGGAGGAGCAAAAGCTACCCTTTCTTCAGTCAGGAGTTTCTCATTCAGAATCACGCGGACTTGGTCTTTTGCCTGGTGGTTTTAATTCTAATTGGACTGATGTTTGAGGTGAGATTTCCGATCGCATTTTTCCTCTTTCGTGCACAGGAATGTGCGCCTCTATGTGGATGGCTCTGTAGGGTAGGGCCACTTGCGAGTCAGACAAGCTCGCCAAACCATGCACGATTATAAAGACTTTTTTATTATTATTCTTCAATATGGTTTGAAATGCATTTCCTGACCCTTAAACCCTTTGCGGAACGGCACGCGGCTGCAAACGTTGCATTAAGATGACAATGTTGCTGGAAGCGTATCCTGCTCCTCCTGCTCCTGCTCCGGCGTTTCGGCAATGAGATGCAAAGCAGGTAATGGAAATGCGAAATAATCACGCCCGGGGCGGGATGCGTGGCTGGATCCGTGCTAAAGCTGCCGTCGGGCTGCATGCATTTCGCTTCTACCGGGATTAATATGCAAGCAACTGGCTGACGTCCTTAATTAGGCAGATCGAGCGCAGTTCAAAGGTTACCATTCCAGATACTGCCGTTTGCGTGGGAAAAAAAAAAAGTTTATCAAGCCGAAATGTTCTTGCCCATAGTAACTAGTGCGAGCTGAAGGCTCGATCCGACGGCAAACTGTGCATTTGGTTCCCGTGGAGTGTCATAAGCTTCTTTTGTTCTCTTATAATGCCGATTGACCTTCGAAAGTCGCAGTGGGGTTTAAACTGTTCTCTTGTTAATTATTATTGTGCTGATTGTCGGTATCTGTGTGAGGGCTTGTCATCCGCCTAGTACGGCGTCTGCTTCTTGTCCTGAACAAGTGCCACGTCTCAGCCTGCGAACTGGGTTAAGGCCTCGAACCGGAAAACCTTCACTTTTCTTTTTTTTTCTTCTTTTTTTTAAACGGGATCGTAAAGCCATTTATTCATAAAGTGAGCTCCCTTCGCTGGCGATGCCAGCCTGTCATCTCCGTAACGCGCATTTGCTGTAACATTTCCCTCATTTACGCCGCGCGCCCCTTAATTGGCAGCGCCTTAATCATTTATTCTTCGCCGGTGTCTGCGTGCTGATTGCGCGATGCTCTCCGTGTGTGCATGACAGTTATTATTTTTGAAGTAGGTAACAAAAGTTTCCCGGATTAATGCAATTACCAGTGTAGGTTCTTGTATAGTTTTTAAATAAGAAATAATCACACGTACGTAGCCCTCCCCCACAAAGGGTTAATGAATAATATACAGTAACAACATAATGTATGTGTATAACAGTTATCTATACCCATTTTTTTTAAAACCCCAATTGAATTATGCCAGCAATGTGTAATATTATGTTTTATGCGATTGCATTATTCAAGCATGAGTTACAGCTACCCTTTCATATTTATATAAATCTAGAAAAAATTATGCATATTTTTATGTACATTTTTGGGCACCCTCATATATATTTATATATAATGTAAAATAATTCTCTCACTCTCATATGTGTGTGCGTATATGTGTGTATAGTATTTGGGGACTTACAAATACAAAACAGGAGTGTACTAAAAAAAATTCAAGAAAATTCAAGTTTTTGTTTTGAAGTTTGTTAGTCGTGTGGTGCACCCGTTACATTTTTGTATGCTTTTTTTTCTGTTTTTAAATTCCCTGCAAACGTCTATGTACGGTCATAATCTGTTAGCTGACTTAGAATTCACGCAGAATTGGCTTACAGACTATATGCATCCCCCCACCGCACATGTTACACTAATTGAAACTGAAACTTTTGCTGTATCTGGAATGAAATTAGAATAATTACCTAAACCGTTACGCTTCCAAATACTGCATCTGTGAGGCGGCAAGCTCTGTTCAAGAAGTGAAGAATGTGAAAAGTAAATTGTCATCCCCATAACACTGTCACATTCCTTCTAAGAATTTTTTAACATGGTTGTAAATCAGTTTAAAAGTCTGTTCCATCTCTTTCAGGCAACGGCGAAAACAGCATTCCTGTTTATCCTTCCACAGTACAATACCACCACCTTTACTCCAGGTTAGTATCTTACTGAGCTAATCAATACTACTTAAATATGTCTCATAATTCACTGCAACTTATAGGTTCAGTCAACTTAATTTTCTTTTACTTTTCATTTATTAACCAATAGCTGCTAACTGACAGTTTATTTCTGAAACCTAATATCAGTTCATTCCTAGTATAATTTTTTTGTAATTATAAGTTAATTCTGATCTGAAGTTTTTTTACGTCTTGAAATAAATATTCTTGCGTGCGCTTAGGTTTTATATTTACTGTTTGAACATAAGCCTGTTCTTACTTGGCTGCCAGGCCTCAAGGGAGTTTAACCAAACCTGTAGTCTCTTGCCAAAACCTTGGTAGTGTCTGCTGCTACTAGTAACTATCCTGTGTCTAGAGTGTGGATACAGTGCTGTCTTATGCACAGAATCAATCTGCTGCATGACTCATAAGTGTGACATTTCAGAGAGTAATCGGACACACTGTAAACATTAGCATCAGCTGGCATGTCATTCTGTCATAAATTCATGCACAGCCTGAAATATTTGTCTTTAATTTCAGTGTTAAACATGGTTTTAAATTTCTTATTTTCCTAAATTAGGTGTTTTTTTTTTTTGTCAAAATGGATTCCCAGTAATTATGTAGCAGAATTTATTTCTCATATCAGCCTACAAAGGAGCCATCTGTTTATGAGACACTGGCCTTTGTGGTATAATCATTTGTGTGATGGGAGTTGAGAGTTGTGGCAATTTCAGATTGGATCCCAGGCCTATTTCCGCACCCAAAATTATACCGTAGTAAATTCTGGTGTCCAAGTGGGAAACCAGATGCTGTTACCTCATAAAGAGGTGCATCTGCCTGTAATGATCAGAGTTGTTGGGGTCGGCGAGGGGGGTGAAGGTGGCAGTTTTTCTCATCCTAGCATTTTTTGTTCTACACAGAAGGAGAAGAGTCTCTTTATCACTACGGCTGGAGGGACTGTATCACCATTGTCTTCTATTTCCTCATCGCCATCATTCTTCACGCAGTGGTACAGGAGTATGTGTTGGATGTGAGTCTGCATCCCAATAGTATCCTGGCCGTGTTCCACTGGAGGTTCAAAATAGGCAGATGCTCCTCGCTTTATGATGGTTCAACTTACGATATTTGGACTTTACGACTATTGACGATATACGCTACCACACTGCCGGCCGTTGGCAACATCTACCTAATCACGCTTCCTGTCTCTGTGGTGGTCAAGAGTGTATTAACTTATTTATCAAATATTCATATTCAACGTTATATTTTCCACTTAAGATGGGTTCATTGGACAGTAACCTCATCGTTAGTCAAGGAGCGTCTGTAAATGAAAAGCACTGGCTTGTCAGTAATCATTGCATTGAACTAATTATTTCAGAAGTTCTTGCTGATTTGAATTAATGTGTGTCGACCTCATTCAGAAAGTCAACCGACGACTCCACCTTTCCAAAAGCAAGAACACAAAGTTTAATGAGTCGGGGCAGCTCTGTGTGTTCCACCTGGTCTCATCCATTTGGAGCCTCTGTGTCCTTATCACGGTAAGACTGGAGTGTCTTTACACCTGCAAAAGCCAAGACCGTAATGAAAAAACCAGAAGGAACCTCAATTTCTGCATTTTCTTGAATTACTTGGTATCGTGTGCCATCTTTCCATTTTTCTATTTTTTATGCTTTATATACACTTCTTATAATTTTGCCCCCGGCCCCCCAGGAAGGATACATCCAAAATTTTAGCAGCCTCTGGGAGAGCTATCCTCATGTTAACCTCAGGTAAGGACAACCTTATTGTCACAGCTTTCGTTCTATGAGCCTGAGTGGTTTGTTTTTTTTTTTTTTAAATCAGTGTTTCCTTGTGGACCCACAACTGGCCAACATTTTTGCTCCCTCCTAGCTCTCTAGTCTGACAGGGAGGGAGCAAAAACTTGGACTGTCTGTGGATCCCCAAGAACCGGATTTGGATTAGAGCTGTAAATAAGTCGCTTCCTCTCCCAGGTTCCAGGTGAAGTTTTTCTACCTCTGTCAGCTGGCATACTGGCTCCATACCCTGCCTGAACTATACTTCCAGAAAGTGAGGAAGGTGTGTTACTAAAGTATCCACTTTTTTATACCTCTGTATCATTCATTATTCTCCTAATTCTCAATAATCCTTCATCTAAGACTTTCTTAGGGCAGGCATAGTTCTGAGTTTGGGTTAGAACTTAAACTGGAACAGATGTGAAATGAGGTGGTTGATGTCTGTGCCCAGCAGGAGGAGCAGCATGAAAATGTCCTCCTAGGGTTATCACAGGAATGTACACCAGGGGCACAGAGGGCTTGTGATTGAAGGTGTCGACATGCATGAGGCTCTGCTGTGGACAGTGTGTGTGTGTGTGTGTGTGTGTGTGTGCAGCATTTTACATGAGCCCCTGTACGCCTTCAGGAGGAGATCCCTCGTCAGCTGGCATACATCTCGCTGTACCTCCTGCACATCACGCTGGCCTACCTCCTCAAGTAAGTGAAGAGTCTAGTACCTCAGATCATCTGCTCTAGTTCATTGCTTATTGACTTGTTTAATGGCGTTCCTGTCTGAACATATGCGTGGGCTCCCATCGAGAATTCTGGGTTCTCTATCAGAATGATGCAGAAACGTCGGACCGGCATTCGTCTGCATCAGAGCAGCATTCAGCCAGTCGGTTGAATCCGAACCAATCAGAATATGCACCCACTGTGTAGTTTGATATATGTGGAACAGGCCCCTGTGTTCCTGTTCCTCTGCTGCTCTTCTTAGTTTCGGTTTCCCTTTTGTTTCCGGGCCCCTGCAGTCTGACCCAAATCGGCTTGGTGCTGCTCTGCCTGCAGTATCTATCCGAGTTGGGCTTCCATGTCTCCCGGCTGTTCTACTTCACCGACGAGAACCACCACAAGCTGTAAGTGACCGCCTTTGTGCCTCAGCCCATCCCGTAGTGACCCATGGTTTGCGGCTCCTAACGCGTTCAGCGAGAGCCTCATCGAGCCATGTCGCCGACAGATTCGACGCGTGGGCCGCGAGCTTCGTGTTTACCCGCATGGTGACCCTGACCTTGACGGTTCTGACTGTGGGTTTCGGGTTGGCGCGGGCGAAAAACCAGGGCTTGGATTTGGAAGCGGGGATTTTCAACACTGCTCTGATCAGGTGCGACCCACCGTTGCCGGGGCACCTCTGTCCCCCCCCCAGCCGTCCCTCCCAGCTTCTGACCAATGTCCTGCTTCCTCTCACCAATTGGGTTGGCGCCTCCTTTGCTTTTCCATCCCATTTACAGGCTGATGGTGCTACTCACCGTGTGCTTCACCCAAGCCTGGCTCCTATGGAAGTTCATCCGATTCCAGCTGCGGCGGTGGCGGGAATACCGGAGGGAGCAGCCGGCGCGCAAACGGCCGGGACCCAAGCTTCCCCTCCGGACACTCAAGCGGGACGTAGGTAAGCTCCCAGGCGACGACGCAGGCCTTTAAGCTCCCAGGCGACGACGCAGGCCTTTAAGCTCCCAGGCGACGACGCAGGCCTTCAGCCCTGTAACTTCCCTGCT
>JAODKN010000027.1:8306635-8327546 GCA_026774425.1 Petrocephalus zakoni
AGAATGGCAATCAAACTGTTCTTTTTTAATGCATTGCATTGGTATCAGTCTGAAAACAGCTACACTTACTTATATTATAGTTATCTTAGAAAAAACTGTTGGATATCAAAGTTAGCACATAAACCTTAATAGACAAAAAGTCTGGCTTTTTCCCCACTTTTGATTCCACTCCATTAATTAGGTTATATACGTACAACTGATGGCCCTCTCATGTTTCGCGTATTCGGAGTCACAGGTCTTTTTGTTTTAATGTGTGAGCCAACAAACTAGGCTGGATGTATTAAATCATATACTGACTAATACAATACATCGTTTTTCTTATTTTCAACTACCGGGCGTCTATGCACCCAAAAGTCCGGTAATGCTTTCGCAGTTCAGACAGCTGCGTGTTAACAGAAATACCACCATTCTTTTAATTAACAGAAATGATGCCTTAACCAAGTAACACATATTTTCTGCATGACTTGCATTAACGGAAACTCAACGTGTGCTTACCAGTAACTAGTTAACTAATTATCATTTCTACCGCATGCGTCAAATCTTCCTGCGGCGACTGTAGCCGATCACTTACTGCATTTCCTGACAGCGAGTGATCAGTTATATCTACACAAGGCAAATCGCAGGAGATTACAGCAGATCTACGGTCATTGACGCGTACCCTCGAAGGCACCTGTCAAAACAGTATCTCATATACACCCAAGAGTCTAAACTGGATTTAATACTATATAAAGAACGTTTATTTAGAGAAAAACATTCCATTAAAAAATGATGCTGCTTTCTCTTGGTTTATAATAATAAATATTGTGCAAGAAAAAGGACTGCAGTAGAATTCTAGATAATTGCAATGCGCCACCTCCTTATGGCTACAAGGCGCTGCTTTGAAACACAGGCTACTATGATAAGACAAAATGGTGAATACCTCTCGGTACATCACGGAAAACACGAATAGCAGACATTATATTTTGATCAATGGCATGTTTCAGCTGATGATCTAGTTTAAACGAAGTCTCCATGTAACCTACATTTTTTTGCCATTAGGAAATAAGCACCAAACATCAGGAGAGCGACACGAAACACGAATGTTTCTTATAAAATGTTACATATTGAAACCGCTTGACTTTACACTTCTCACCAACGTTTTCTGCCTAACTCCATCGTTTAACAGTTTCAAAGATGCAATAGTAACCCAGTACTCTTGATGGTCGTTTTTATTCTTTTGCAACACTGTAGTGTTGCATTCGTGCAAATCATCCGTCAGCGAAACTTACCTTTGCGGTGTCTCTCTATAAAAACACTACTTTAAAACCTTACGGCACAAACACAATTGAAAGATGGCTGCCGGGGGTGGGGGGTGGGGACTGGGGGGGCTTTTTTCGCGGCCAATCGCACCGGGCTAAAAATGTTTTTACAACTCTGTGTACAAACAATGCAGGCATGCCGAGCCTGGCATCAGCCCCCCGCCGTGACCCGCATTCCCCACTCATTGCACACATGCAATCTGCTCCTCATGTGTCCGCACGGAAACTCAGCAATATCCTGGATGCAGAGGGTCCCTGAGAGCGCGTGCTGGGTGGGCACGACCATGCAAAAGACAGTGCGCTACACGCCCACCCGATTTCCGTGCACTGCACTTATATTTAGTACGGCATCACAGAAACGGATGTACATAGTGTACGGAAGCCCCAGTTCGGGCTTTTCATTATCTTATATATGTATTTATTTTTTGCAGTTTTTGGGCAATCGTGACAGCAAAAGCAGCATTTGCATCGCGCATTAATGTGCCATTTGCTACACGAGTGTGGTCCTGACTGATCTAACGGTCCGTCTGCCTGTCACGCACCCATCCATCCATCCATCCATCCTTCCATCTACCATAGTTGCTCGGCAGCTGGTAGTAATTGCCACACAGAGCAAGGTGCGCAGGCGAGCCCGGGCGATCCGTATGCGGCCGCCTAGGGCGCCATCTCCTGGCGGGGCGCCGACTTAGCAAACTGCGGAGCATTTGACGGTGAAGTTTGCCCGGCGTGGCGAGGTGATGCTTGCCTAGGGCGCCTTATTGGCTGCGCTCGGCACTGAGGAGAAATGCTCTAAAAGTGGTCAGACCATTATTATTTTATCAGTTATAGGGATATACAGACTTGGCCACACTGCCTACGCATGTATTCCTCTTACCTTATGGCTTTTTTAAGTTCAAATATAGCCGCCCTTCTATGCGGCTTACGTATCTGCTCCTTATTATTATTATTATTATTCTCGCCGGCAGATGGTGGTACATCTTTATTTTCAGGTAGTAGTGGGCCGTGCCCTCTATCAGGCACCGCGGACACAGTCGCTTTTATGAGCTTACCTCTGTTTGTTCATTTGTCGCCTTTGTAGTTAGATCATAAGCGTGCTGGTTAGCTTAAACTTGCCTTTAAGTGCCACTGCATTAAATACAGTAAAATACAAAAGTAGCACAGCTGTGTAGCACTAAGTACACACATTGTATGGCCTCCACTTGTCTAACTAAAGAACGACCCTAAATCAGTTCAAATACTTAAACATCATGTTACAGGTCAGTCCCCAAATTACGAAATGAACCTCGGGTCATAACCAGAGCCACTCTAATATTCTGCCGCATTAGTAGACTCTCCGTGTGGCTTTTTCACACCATTTATTAGCCAGTTGCACGGCCTCCTCCTGTGTCAAGTAGCTGTTTTACTGCACCTTTCCTAAAATAAACATATTTGCTTATCTTTGGTTTTCTTTTCACATGTCTACAAAATCATTGGCTGTGGAAAGTTTCGGGGGAATGTATGAATCATTTTAGGTTTTATTTTGGGTTGATGCCTGACATCATCACATTATTGTTATATCAGTATTTGGATACATTTTCTACTTCCTCTGCATTCCACCTTGTTTGACAGATAAGGCACATCATTTTTTATTCAAATAAAATACACATCTCAAGCAAGGTGCTAAATGCTTCCTCAAAAGGAAAAAAAATACCAATGACTGAAAATACTACAATGTTATCCCTGAGATGCCAGACAAGACATTGCAGTTAATAAAAAAAAAAACGCAGATAACAAAATTAAATATTAATATAGATTTCAAAAAGGCTGAGATGAAAACATTTTTGGTTCATAGTCCGACTTGCACGTAGAGTTTTTTTTTTCAAAGGTCATTAATACACAGATGTTTATCACAGAGGTCTGTGTACAGGAGCCCTATTTGGGTCCAGAGTTTTAAAAGTCTTTCACTTCTGAGTCAAAGTACCTAAAGGGAAGTTTATCCGCATTCAGAGAGGCACATTTATCTTATCTAACATCACAGTCAGCAAACGGCTCTGCGTGCCCTTGCAGAATACAGCCACTTGCCGCTGCAGTTCTGCGCATCTTTAGCGGTCCCTTAAAGGTCGAGAGCTTCTCTATAAGTTATTCCGCGACGCACGTGAAGGCTGCGGACCTGAAGGAAGGCGCTGCAGCCTACGCCGTCAATGGACCTGTCAGAAGGCAGCGGACGGGGGGGGGGGGTCTCCCGGGGGTCAGTGGTAGCGGCCGGGGGCGTCGGGCTGCCCGTTCATCCAGATCTCGCGCATGATGCGCTCCCTCTCCTCGAGCCGCTGCGCGCGCTCCAGCTCCTCCGCCGACGTGAACACGTCCGCGCGCAGCGTGCGCTCGAAGCGCCGGTGGCGCCGCGCCGACAGGTCCGAGTCCGAGTCTGAGTCCGGGTCCGAGTCCGAGTCACTCCCCCCGCAGTCCGCTTTGACCACCGGCGGGCGCGACCTGGGGTGTCGCCTCGGACCGCCCCGGCACTCCGTCCGACAGGAGATTTGCACCACCAAGGCGAGGAGCGTGAGGAACAGGCCCAGGCAGACCCCGCACATGAAGAAGAGGGCCGCACGCTCCAGGTGGTCTGCAGAGGAGGGCAACGGAAAACAGAACCGACAGGGTGTCACTCCGCAGCCGTGACGACCCCTAGCGGGATGTAGCTAGGTAGCTACAGTTACGTGCACGGTTTGCAACACGAAGCCATGCTTGTCTATGGAGTAAAAGAGGGTTTTGTCATGTCTGAGGTATAACGTGTTTACAGAGATGTAACCTGCTGAGCTGCATATCACCCCAACATCCATGTATTAACATACAGGCTCGTACTGATTTGCACGTTCTCACTTGAAGAATAACAGTCAAAAGCAGAAATGGTTAATAATCTTGAAGATAACAGTGTGGTGCTGTAGATCAGTGTTTTCCATTCTGGTGCTCGGGGATCCCCAGACAGTCCACATTTTTGCTCCCCTTCCAGCTCCCTGCCAGACAGTCCACATTTTTGCTCCCCTTCCAGCTCCCTGCCAGACAGTCCAACTCCTAGTAGGAGTTAGAGCTGGTTGGGGAGCAAAAATGTGGACTGCCTGGGGGTCCCCCGAGGATCAGGTTGGGAAACACTGCTGTAGATGGCTGTGTTGCCCGCCCTTACCTGCAATAAAGGTGTAGGCTGCCAGGACATTGCTGATCAGGGCCATCTCCGTGTTCACTGCCCTGGAGTCCATGGTGGGTCTTAGCGTCTCGGCTCGTTTCTCATTTATGTCGTCTGCCACTGCAGTCTTCTCTTTTAGGAGTCCAACCCAGCCCCCTTCCTACAGTCTTCCTTTCTATGGATGTTGATGAGAGATGGTTAATTGTGTTTGAATGCATGATATACATGTATATTACACACCCACTGACACAGATACAAATATTGGTTTGCTTCTTTACCTTCTTGTATTGATTTCAGTCAACGTACACACTGAGCAATTTCCATTAACAAAAACACACTTTGTGATGTCTACCCTCTAGCTCAAAGCTCCTTGACATAAATGTGATTGCTGTGGTTTTGTAACGAAAAGAGCAAGGTTTTTGGGAGACCGCAGCACCCTCATGGTACGGGACAGAGCGTGCAGGGGGCGAGTGTTGTTTTAGAAGCGTTGCAGACTTTTTGGATCATTGTAGCCCGCTGAGCTATTTTTTTTTTCCATTCTAAAGTTAAAAAGGTAACGTCACTGTTATTTATATTTTGTATAGTGTGGATTTTGTTGAAAGGTTACTCATATGGGTCATATATGTGAATAAGCTCAAGCATAATCAATGTCAGGTGGCATTTTTGGGGAGTGCTGTTTTTCTGTACCCCCAGGGTTTGGTTTTCCTGCTTTGTGGGGTTTGCATGTTTGCATATTCCCTGCACATTCTGTTTTTTCCTGCAGTATAAAAAAAACTTGTTTGACCAACCTGGCATCTGAGACTGTTGTGTGTGTGTGTGTGTGTGTGTGCGTGTGTTCGTGTGTGTGTGTTTGTGTGTGTGGGATGGTCTAGCATCCTGTCCTGGACTGCACTCAGTGTCCTGGGGTAGGTTTCATGCTCCCTGGGACCACGTATTAGATAAGCTGTTTGGAGACAGATTACTGGTGCACCAGTGTGGAAACTTTGGCTGATACCAATAACCAATGTATTCTTGGGGGAGGTTGGGGTTGCAATCATTGGCATTATTTTAGTAGTTACATCTTTAGCTCTGGTTCTGCTAACTTTAAATATTTCTAAAGTTTAAATACTGGCCAGGATTGACATACTGGACCGATGCTGATATGATTGACTTTTAACAAACATCGGCCAATGTCAATATGTTCGTCGATGCGTCGTGCATTCGTAAGACTGAAGGACGATCAGTGATTCGTTTGCCTTTACTCACTGTGATATACTGCCTTTTGCGCTATGCTGCCTGGAATCCAGTGGCCAGAATAACAATTTCTCCCGGAATCCCTTAAGAAAGACCCTTAACCTCAGTCACTCCAGGAACTAGGGGTAAAAAGCTGGATAAATGCGACTGTTGAATAAGCAAATGTAAATGCATGGAATGGTCTTCAGGCTACCCGTGTCCCTGACTATAATAAGCAGCTGGAAGATGGATGGATGGATAGATTAGCCCTGCCAGATCTAAATGAGGGGTACATGGACATGGAATCTCAGACATTCACAGCAGGGCACAGTCCTGGACAGGATTCTATCCCATCCCAGGGTTCACCTACACATACAGAAATGAAGGAGCTCTGATCTATAGTGGACAGTCTGCTCAGCCTGTGGCATGCTATGGAAGGACTGAAGGTGCTCTCCTGGGGTCCCTCTGTGGGCTGGGGCCGGGGCAGGCTACACAGACTGTCTATACACAGCCACGGAAGCAGAAATTAGTTCTGTAGTTTGTCTGGCTGCAAAATACAGTCTGGAAAATTTAAGAAGCGTTTCATTATTTTGCTTCTTAAAACCATTTCGTATTTGAAAAAAGGGTAAAAAAAAAGATAAATCAAAAATTAAATTTCTTTGCCATAACATATACATAACAAAACCATAAGGCTTCCTGTAAGATTCAGACAACACTGCCAAGATTTTGGGTACAGCAGTCTGGCAGAGGAGTTTTAAGACGAAGACGAAATATATACAGTATAAACAGTCTCTAGTAGTTTACATTTGTAATGGTATATTACATATGCTGTCTATCAAATGTAGTTCAGGAGGAGATGTGTGTGTGCAGCATAAATCATTGATTTAAAGGAGATTTTACTGTTTAAATGGCTGGCTTTAGTTTAGTTTATGACATAACTTTCTCTCAATTTAGTGTCCCATTCTGCATAAAACGTCAGGCTTTTAATCAGGCGCAGATAAGTCCTCAGTATCAGGACTAATCTGTTCCTCTCCTTCATGCTTCATACCTACCTCAGTTTATACCATTGATTTACCACCACCACAGGCTGACTTCCTCATCTGCCAGCCATCAGCGCCTGCCTTACACTGACAACTGCCACTTATTCAGACCCTTTGTTCTAGCAACACTTACATTTCTGTGTTAGATAAGGCTAATGTGTCTTGGGAGGTTGCGAGGCCAGATAGCCTTAGACCCCCGGAGGGCTTCCATTCTACTACTATCATCGCAGGGTTAGTGTTCTCTCCTTCGTCATCAGCTTTTCCTTGATATTTGTCGTTAACTACTATAACAACTGACTATTGACTACAATGCAGTAAAGAGTTTGGGGCAACTGTCTTTGGAAGGTAGCTATATAAAAACAACGACAAATGGATCGGGACTGAACACTCGAGGTGATTGAGATTAAGGTTAAGAAAGCAGTTATTATAGGGTATGGCATGTACTTAAATTCAGCAGGGTGTAACAAGAGAAACAGTTATTTGTTTTTCAGTCTCAAAAGGAATCTCAAAGAACAACATCGTTATTTTACGCCAAAACTTTTGATGATCGTGGAAGGTACTGACTAATGAAGGCAATGAAGAAATCAAAACACATGCAACGGATATGATTGCTGCAGGGCCTATCTGAGTAAGCAAAGAGGAAAACCATTAATCAGACCTTGAAGTAACAGTAAAACACCGAAAATGCTGGAAATTGAGCTATGGGGAGAAAGAAGGGGCCAAGGAAGAGAGTTTTCCAAAGTTTTTCGAGAGCTTGTCATTGAAGGGGGCCATTCCACCCACATAAAAATGAGTAGGAGGCCATCTGGAGAACAGCACAGCTAGAAACCAGAAAAAAGCAGATCAAGAATCAGCGTGTCCGTCTCAAAGCGTACAACGCAACCGGCATGAAGCTCATTCGCCAAATATCAAAGACTGGCGAAGGCATGACACTGAGGCAAAATCAGTTTGTTGTCAAAGTAAAGGAGGTGACATTTGCATCATAGGAAAGTGTTCGGTAAGTTACAGAGATGACTGTACCTCCTGCAGATGCGATATTTATCAGCCTCGCCTCCTGCGGCGGTGGGGTTATGGAGATGAGTGGGATTGAAGGTAGGTCTCTGCCACCAGCGTTCTTAGACCTGCAGAAGGAATGAAGAGGACAAACGAGGGGGTGAGTCACACGCAGACTGAATCACAGACATTAGGTATCATAGTTGGGACCCTTCCCGCGTCCCCCACATTTGCAAATGAGTCATATGAGAAGCGATGACTAGAGTCTGTTTCTCGTATGTGGGCCACAAACACTCACTGACTCGCACTGCGAATATCAGGATTTAAGATCTGTCTAAAACAAAATCAGCAACAGGAACTGGGATTTCTGTACTGCTCAGAAAAAAAAGTTTTTTTTCAAGCAAAGCACACTGAATGAAGAAGCAGACAGATCCTCCACAGATTTGACAGGAATTTACATCACGACCAAATAAACGCCTACATTAAAAGAAGTTAGGATGATGTTTTTCTTCTGTTATAACTGTTATTCTTAAATGTATTGTTTTTCAGTGTTGCCGTGAGAAGAACTGAATGTCATGTAACTGAAATTTCCTCCACAATGATTGGTCATTAACCAGAAGAACAGGCATAAATAACTACCAGCAGAGCTCATGTGGCAATGCAGATGCTGCCTAGTTGCCATGTTTTGCTAGGGAAGTGGATCGGGTGCAATCCATCTTTTCATCTTCAGCCATACACAACGATCTCTCTGGCAAGCAGCACATCTCCAATAGGATTCAGAAGGTCCCAGAATTGTTGAGAGAGAGGGGCCAGATGAACACTTTGACCCTGTGCCTTGCATCTCGCGAAAAGCCGTAACTAGAGTCATTTGTCACAGCTCAGAGGGAAGGAAATAAGTAATTTGGCCTGAGCTGCATATACGTGTTTGAGTGAGCTAACATGAAGTGAGTATTTTGTCTGATGGCCTTATAATGAAGAGAAAGAAAGACTGAGAGAAGGGAGGAATGAAAGAAAAAGAGAATGAAATAAAGGAGAAACTTAATTGATCCCCAGGGAACTTTAAGAGTAAGAGAATGATTAACGAGTTCCTGTTAAAACTCGTATAGCTAAACTGTAAACAGTGGAAAACATCTGTCCATCCACCAATCCACCCGTCTTTTGACTGCTTTTTCTAGTCAGGGTCATGGAGGATACATTTATTACAGATCTTCTCTGTCAAATGGCCCTTTTAAAATACATTTTAATTTTCTGTTCACAGGTAGTTCTATAGCCTCCAGATTATTTAAAAGAATATCAGTAAATTAACAGAAGGCACATGACAGTGGATTGTGGCAGTCACAGGGCAGTAAACAGTGACTAATGGCTTCTTGTAAATCAGAGAGCTGCAGGGAAGCATGTCTGCAGTGCTCCAGACTGGGACAGGGAAATATTTCCCAATCTGCAGATCGTGGGCAGCGGGGAGTGCCCGCCGTTAGCTTTGATCTGCAATTTGCCGGAATGGTCGGCAAAACGGAAAAGTGATTCATATCATTGCCATAATCAAACCAGTGCATTTGCAGATTAGGAATCCGGCAGAAATTAGCCATTTTATTTAGCTTTTGACCCTACGTTGTAGTACGAAAGGTATGCACCCAAACTGAAATGGCCATTTACCCCTCATCTATACTTGTGTCTCAAGGATTCCATTTTTTATCATTTCATTTTTATTTGTGTTTATTGCCCCATATTTTGGATTATTTGGCTCCTAAACTAACATACACATAAAGAAACACAAATAGACATAAGTAGAATACCCAGGAACATACACATCCCCACACATTAACATTACAAAGATAATTCCAAAGTGTATACCATGCCATTCTGGACCATACCATAGCACACCATCATACAATACTTTGTCTTTCCTTGCCTTTTCAGATATTTTATGTAGGGGCTCCATATTGTCCTAAACAAATGCTGATACTTTCATAGGAGGTACTTTTGCCCATTTTAGTCACACACTGATTTAATTTTGATTGATGGTGTCACCCGTAAAATCCTTCTTGCCACTTTGGCCACGGACTGATTATTACTAAATAAAGAAAAAAGGAAGCATTTCGGTCTTTAGGACTAGGCCAATATATATTTACCAAGATAAATCTCAGACCAGTGCCAGGAGGTAATATAGACAATCACATTAACCACAAAGGATGTGAAATTACTCCAAGGTAGTCATGAGTGTTGTGATGATTTGGGAAGTACACAGTTAAAGCATCATTGCTTTCAGTGCCGAATTTAGGGGCTGAAGTCATTGCTGGGGCCGTATCTAAGGCATAAAGTGCTGCTGTAACAAGCAGACAGCATTTTCGGAGGCCCCAGGGGACAGCCCAGGTTTGCCAGTGCATAAGTCCAGCCTTAGCTGTCTTTACTGGAGAGCTTTTTATATTTCTCCTACTGCGGGAAAAGCAGCGAGCCCCCTGCCCTTAATTAAAGTGAACGGCCCAGCCACGCAGAAGCAGAGCTAAGGAAGTGACCGCGCATCGTGTCTACTTTCACCGGGAAAGCACAATGCCAGCCTGTCTCAATCACGTCGACTCCAAAAGGCCACCGATTCAGGCCTGCGTGTCGCTGGTTTCTAATTGCTGCCCTGTCAGCTGCCTGGGAAGCAAGAGCCGATTTGTGCTGAGAGGGCTGAATGTAAGACTCCGGACTTCAGAGGAAAGAGGAACAAAGGCATGCATACATACATACATAAGAATGCCATGTTATATATAGCCACACGGCGCGGCTTAGTGATCTCGGCCCGTGTTCGGAAGGCTGTTGGTTCAAATCCCACGGCTGGAATGACGATAATATTGCTTTTGGGCCCCATGGGCATGGCCCTTAACCCTGAAAACTGCGCCAGGGTATACATGGATTACATGAAAAAAGGATCCCTATGTATAGGAGCATAGCAAGAAATTCCGGGCCCCCCAACAAAATGTCACCTTCACCCCCCTACTCCCTTTGTACAAACCAGTTTATAATTTTACATATTCAAGGGCCCCTGTAGAGTTCTTAACCCCCCTGAATCTGCCGGGGCATCCGTGCCCCTCCTGCACCCTTACCTATACACCTCTATATATACAAATACAGCAAGTAAAAGTGTATTACATTGTGATTTTAAGTGTTTCTCTTAATACCAGGGTAACACTGGATAGTAGTTGACTGGATAGCACTGTGTCCTCACACTTTTTGGCTCTGTGTATGTACAGTATCTCACATGTTTCATCCATGTCTGCAAGGGTTTCCCCCACAGGTTCTCTGGATTTACATCACGGACCCCGTGCCATGTCCTTTCTGAGATGACCTCCAGGCTCACCACAATCCTGTCGCACAAGCAGCTATAAACATATATATATGTACGGCTTTAACTACCAGACGGAATCAGGCTGCAGAGTGATTAAAAAGGAGACCAGAAAGCACTGGGGGCCTGAGGAATAATTACTGGAATAGTCTTTTAATTGTGTCTATATGCAGGATTAAACTACGCCATTATAAAAGCAGTTTATGGTGGGGGGGAGGGGGACTTGGTGGGGTTCATGAAACATTAATGTGAAGAAACTGTTCATTATAGCAGCTGTAGAGTAATATCATGTATAGACAGGATTTTATGGGGCTGAACATCAGCACACAGCCTAGCTAGACTGCAGGACGACGAGGGGAAGGTGACTAACTGCCATCGCTGGCACACCACAAGGAGATACGTCCTCAGCATTTAAGCCGTGTGTGGCACAGCAGTGGGAAGCTACGCCAGCACCCAGGGAGCCGTTCCTTGTCAGGGAATCAAACCAGCAACCTATGGATCGCGGGGGGGGGCTTCTCTAACATTAGGCCACCACTATCTACTGTACATACCACTGAAGAGACTGTAGATATCACTGCAAACCTGAACTGGGACGTAGAAATGGAAAGAAGCTAATCTTGATATAACTGCATAAAAGGTCATGAACTGAAGTTCGAGGAAATCCATTAAGTTTACTGTATATTTCACATTGGCACCTGCAGTACCCAAGAGTGTGACTTTACACTAAATGGGATTGTCACTAGTCATATTTGGAAAAAGTACTTTACAGGACCATATTTAATTAAACAGTGTGAGGTAAAATCAGAACAAAATTTACTCCCAAACTTTGTTTATTTTCACACTAGAATGAACTTTGCCCAAATGAGTATAATATAACTTTGGTACCATGCATAGATTTAGTTACAGGGCCACAACTTCTCTTTATTATTTAATGGACATATTATTTAGACCCATTCACCTCCACTATCAGTCAGACTTGACTACACGCAGTCCAGGTAATTTCGTCAAATTTCCATCCTAGGGTTTACAACTTGTGTTCGTCTGCACTCTAAGATGCCGGTCGCCCTCCTTGTTAGTTCCAGAGATGTGGCTCCTTGTTCCACGCCTCCGTGCGGTAATTACGTCTGTTTTGGTTGCTATATTGAACCCAGTGGGAGAAGGTTTACTGAGGAATGCACTACGTCAGTGGTGTTGTTCGTCTATGACAGCACAGCAGACTTTCTGACTGAGCACCAATGAGCCTGTCTTTTAAAGTTACGTTTTAATTAAGAGCTGATTTACACCTGAAGCACACCATGACGTCACCTCCAGCATAAATAAAGCAGCAAGTGATATTAAACCAGCAGGAGGTGAGACAGAATGGGGTTGTGGCCTAAAGAGGTTGGAGTTTCCCATCCTCAGTGGACAATCTACTAGATCAACATGGGGTCACCGCTTTGTTGACGATGTCAGCGAGTAATTTGGACAACACTGCCTTCCCACGTTGCAGACACTCCAGTTTGTCTCATATTAGCATGTACAGATTCTCCTTCTGTTTGTTATTGCTGTGGTCTGATCGTTATCAGCACATACAGGATGTGCTCCTAATACCCATTAGTTTTAAAGACCAAAGTAGCCCAAAGCACATTATGTAGTGAGTGATCAGTTCGTTTCTAGCAAATTATTGCAGTTTTCTTAAGTTAGTTTATATGTATAATGTGGTAACGACAAATAAATAAACTAATTAATGCATCTGTCCCTGTTTGGATTAATCACTGTGCTCTTATGTTAGTTCAGTAAAATTTTATTATAGAGGGATTATTTTCCCTTCCAAATAGTCTGCTTAGAAGTTCTCAGATTCTATTTTTGGCAAAAGCATTTAAAAATAGGGCCTATATTTCCCAGCAGCTGTATTTCCCAGCAGCTGTCTCTGATAAGGAGAAGGAGAAGCTCTTATACTCGTACTGAACAGCCATGCCATAGTGTTAATGTATGTAATGCAGTGCGCCCCTCACTCTGAGCCAAAAAGGAGGGAAAAATCAGAACATATGCATGCCAATTTTACTGTGGGGTGTATGTTGGTGCTGATGGTCCTGGGGAAACTGTTTTAGGGGGTCAAGCTAGTTGTTACCCCAATTTTTGATAAACTATGACCCCATTAATCGGGAACAGAGGAATAGAGTTTGCCGAGGTGACAAGCGGAGTGACTGAGCGTTAGTCACATATTATACACAATGCTGATAAGATGTCTGAATAGAGAGTGAATTACCTTGCAGAGATGGACACACTCTGAATAATGACCCCCAGTAATCAGAAATCGAGATTTAACCACACAGAGCTGGTATAGCCCCTAAAATGTACACAGTTGAATACAATTCAAATACACCCTAGCCCATTTGGGTATCGCTCCGGTGTCGTTGATGCTGGATGGGGGCAGTATTCTCGTCTCAGCAGAGGAATGACAAAGTGGCCACCAGAATAGGTACTTCCTCTGAATAAAAAGACCTGCAGTAAGCGTCCCTGACATTAAAACCACTCGGCTGCCTCGTATTCAAGGTGAGGCGAGTGCTTTGCAGCAAGCGATACTCGTCCGCCAATCCAACGTTCTGAGACGGTGCTTTTAAAACTCCAGTTCTGCGTTCTTTATTTTTGCAGTGGCCAGCCTCGTCATCGTCGTATTCATTATAATCACAAAATGTGGCTTTGGGAAAATCCACCCCAGGCCGCCATCACAGCGCATTTCCTCGTTATTTTTATTTATCTTCTGCGGGTTCTGGTTCCAAACCCACAGCAGCCTGAGGTTCTTACAGTATTCGGCTATTAACTTCAGAGGAACGTGATGTCGGCACAGTTATAGGGACCACGAGCTACATTCATGAAGACCTGAAGGTTTGATATAAATGATATTTAAGCAGTTTTTCAATCTGATATTTGTATAATTGCTCACAGTCTCCAAAGATCTTACAAGATTACTTATTTTGCAGGTTTATAAAGATTTTCAGTGTGAAAGTTGACATTTTTTTCAAGTTTTTGCTGCCTTCGATTCTAAGTCCCTACATGGATATTCAAACACCCCATTGTCTAGACATGAATGTATATATGTCTGCGTGCGCATCTTTTTTCAAACTAAAAATAAAGGGTTTGGTTTTCAGGCATAATACTGTCCTATTCATAATGTGCAGCCTGTTCCAGTACTACAAAGGGAGAGTGGTTTGTGCTGATCCTAATATGTCCACATTCATGCATCATCAGAAGCCACAGAAGACCAACACATTACTTGAGCTGACTTCTGTGAAGAAGCTGAGATATGCCCAGACCACATCCAGGAAACAATATCTACTTATGGGCATCACGTCACAGAAAATAAGGCAGATGCTTTGGAAAAACTGCCAAAGAAGGACAGAAATGCTGTTCCACGGATGGAAGAAAAATGAACACTGGTCCAAACCTTCCAGCCTCTAGGAGGTTCTGGCATGAGGTGAGAACGGCTGGAGTCTTTGAGATCCTTAAATAAAATAAATGTGTAAGATTCCATCACTCGCTAAAACACTGGGCCATGCAACAAATCTACAAAAATCCTATTTAGAAGTTCAAGGGAAGGAACATTAGACTGAATGTTTTAGTCCAATTCAGAATGGTAGTAAAAGTCAAATGTTACGAGATGTAAGCTTGAACCAATGTTGAATGATGGCCTGAACATGCTGAAAAAAATGTTATCAAATCAGCTGAAACTCTGCTTTACACCAGAAGTCATGCATTTTGATGTTAAGAAATAATAGTGGCTTTCATAGATTACTAAAAAGTCTTTGTATTTGCACACTTGAGCCAAACTAGAAAATGCAAAGTCATTTAGTGTCATTTTAATCAATTCCATTGCATCCTGCGCCTTTTTCTAACTGCCGTTTTCTACTATTTCAGACTCCACTTGGCATGACTAACACATGCCTATTCATTAAAAACTCTATGTCACAGCTCCAACCATTCAGATCACTTTGCGTTCCATTCCAAAAAACCACATGTTGGGGGCAGAGCAATTGCCGGCTCTCGGCAACAAACTGTGTTTGGGGTGGGGAGGGTTTGTCGTCCAGACACACCATAAGCAGGCACCTCTAATGGGGGGTAAATAGAGAAATGGGTCTGTGTCTCTGGCGGGACGTGTCTCCCAAACTCAAGTAGGTGCTCAACAATAACACAGGATGATAAGTGGCCAGAGAAACATCAATGAAAAGCTGAAGGGCTCACAGAATTCATTTAGTTTCTTTAAGAAAAAATGTATTTATCTGACACTTCTCCCCAAATAAAATAAATAATAAAAATAGAATAAAATTTCATTTTAGTAACAGGTAACTTCCATCCATGATCGTTTGACATAACAGCAGGTAGACTGTAATTATGGCAGTGAGCTTGCAACATAAAGGTTGGAGGTCTGGGGATTTGCCCTCTTTTCACCTTCGATAACATAATATAAGAAATACTGATAAACAACTGTAAAACGCCTTCTCCAAACTGCATTGTGTTTTGGCTTCATTATCACGGCTTGCCAAATGGATCATGCATCAGGTCCAAATATACAAACACGCCAGACTTATCCCAAGCAGCCAGTGAACCAAAAAGCTTCATGTACATGTGAAGTCCATTTCAACCAGCCCACAGACAACAGTACTCAACAGGCAGTCGCACAGCAGCAGGTCAAAAAACTTACCACCGCAGCACCAACCAGCAAGGTACCAAGGTGCTAGTTCTGTAATTCGGCACCTCTTGGATCCTCCTCGAGTAACAGCATCAGATGTGCAGAAATCACACATCCGGCCGCTAGGCTCGCGGTAGCTGACAGCTCAGCCCCGGCTGAGGAGCAGCGGTACTGTTACCCACGGTGCGCTAGGGGAGCCGTCCACGTCCAGGCTCCCGAGGAACTTCAGAGCGCAGGAGATCAGCGCTTGGGAGAAGGCGATGGAACGTATGAGAGGGCGAGAGAGAGGGAGAGAGAGAGAAAGAGAGAGGGGGGAAACCAGTCTTAGGAGAACTTGAAGAAACTCTGGCCACTGAGAAGATACTATCCGGGGGGCTTGGGGTGAGTGGCTAAATCAGACAGATTCCATGCAGGCTGACTATACTAAATTGAAACATTTGGACAGGAATCTGATTACTACAAAACTGGAGCGAGAACCCACAGGGGGGTGGGAATGGGGAGAAGGGGGTGGGGGTGGTCCCGAGGACGGGGAAAAAAGAAAAGGAGGGTCATATTTCAGGTGCTGACAGGAGAAAGGGATATGAACTAGCACAGAGAAGCTTCTGTTATCAAAGGGAGGACAGAGATTCCTGGAGATAAGGGACTCGGACTTTATCTGACTGGGATTCCACTTTGCCTACTTCTTTACTTCCCTCTTTGTGTTTTAAGGGATTTCAGGGATCTGACTTTTAGATTCATTTTCAGATGTAGGAAAAAATACTATACGATGTTCTTTTTTCCGCGAAGATTTCTCTTAATGGCATAACCCGTGGATTCCTAACTTTCAAGTGAAAAAAAACACCAGGCTAACTCATAAATTACGCCTAATGATCTCTCGCGCGGGTTTAAAGGGGGCAATTAACCCACAAAGCGGTGCTGCAGGCAACTATACTACTAACTTGAAATTGTAAAGGGGAATATTGATGGCGTACTAGTTGAACAAACAAAGTTTTGCGGCCACCTGGGGTCTACTCAGCAGCACTGAAATAAAACGCATTACTACATTGTTGAGTCAAAATAAACGTAGCCACAACAAAAGACTGTAATACCCTGAAATGGACAGTGGTTCCTATAAGTCCGAAGCGAGCAGCCTGCCTGAATGGCTGCCAGGGTTAATCCACATGTTGGACAGCAGATGTACTTCTGTAGTGATTTGGCACAGTTTGTATGTTGCATTTATACAGCAGGTGGTATCTCTCTAGCTATGCATCAAAGCACAAGGCAATGCAGCCAGAGAGAAGCACTTCTTTCATTATCTTTTGCCAGTTTAAGCAAAGTTCCAGCGCGATCTGCAGATGGTGCCAAGTCAGCGCTGTCCCATTATACAGATGCGGAGGGAGGGAGCGGTGGCGCAAGCCACTCGGGATACAGAATGCAACTAAGAACGGCATTTATCTCTATTAGGTATAAATGAGGAGCGACTGAGCTTATGGAAACAGACTGAAAATATAAGGAGGAACCCCATCAGCAAAAGAGGGTTTGACTTCGTGCCTCCCGTGACCTGCGTACCTGCCTGCTACATAGATTACAGCTGTCAGGACGGTTACTTTCTTTGTACAGGTCACATGATTTCATGCGTGGAAAAAAAATCAAAGAGTGTCACATCACACCGGCAACCGGCGGAGTGAGTCTGTACGTTTGGGCTGGGAGGGCTAAGAGGACGCGACCGAGCGGCAGGGGGGATCCGAACGAATTAGTTCATGGAAATGTGATTAAAAGCAAATCTGTAAGGACAAGGGCTGCGCAACGTGATGAAAGATGCTGGGCAGAGAAAACGACGAAAAGCCGTCGACTGAGAAAACGGGAAAATCCCACATAAATGACTCAGTGTAATTTTCCCTAGATAAACACATTCACACTGGCTCTGATAATATATCTTCACTAAAAAACTGATTTATGCAAAGCACTAGTCACTTGATTGCCTTACAAACCCACTGACAAAAACAGATCTGCTATTTAAGTTCTGTTTACACTTTATTATTAGAGTAAGTGCACTGCAATTCAAGCCAAACCCACATCTTGCATAATAACTATAACTGTATACATTACAGCGCAAATTGATGATGCATTGTTCACAACAAGCGAAAACATTGAGTAAATGGCTGTTTTTAAATTCTGTAATTGATACACAGTTCAGTCAGTCAGCCGAGAATTATCTTGTGCTCCTGAGTAAAAACAACAGTCCTCTCCTTGACTTAAATCAACTGTGAAACACCCCAGTGTCCCTTAATCACAAGGCGCTGACAGTAGGACTGTCGCACACTAGTAAGTAAAGGTCATTTCAGTTGTTCAAGGCAAAGCAACGAATAAATGTCTAAACAAAATAAATGATCTTCCTGGGAATTTAGAATCCTTTTACCTTTATGCCGGGTTAAGAAGATCGTTCAGGTTTGTGCTGACCTTCTAACACCTGAAGCAAGACAACCTGGACCCAAGAGATTTCTGTGTAGCTCACGGCCGCACAGACCCAAAGTGTGCTCAGCCTCTCCCCTGCCTGGCACAGCTCACAGCCTCGGCTCCCCTGCCTGGCACAGCTCACAGCCTCGGCTCCCCTGCCCTCTGCGGCTGCCAGACTTGTGGTAGGTTGACAACTCGTGCCGCGGATCTGCTGAATTGGCAGAGTTCAATCGCACGGCATCAGCACTTCAACGAGGGAGTTGCCATCCAGGCCAGACCTCCCCAGCTGGCCATGGGTACAGGGGGTGTCCTGTAACGCCGAGGCCAAACCTGTCTGAACCAAGAGGGCGATAGACTTGTGCAACATTGGTGAAAAGATCAATGAGCTTGGGATAGTAGGAAAGACCTTCATGAAGTCAACTCCTTTACCCTTAAACATCCTGAAAATTATTTGTAATTACATTTATTGTATCTAGCAAAAACTTTTGTCCAAAGAGACATACTAGTAAGGCAAATACACCATAAACATACTAGCTGTCAAGGAGTCAACTAGGTATAAGTATAATATCCAGGTACAAATGTAAGCAATACCTGTGTGACAGCTACACAGCATCTTCCAAACAAAGCAAGAACCTGATAAGACTAATGTTCAACTAGCAGAAAGTGCAACATTTAAGAACAGCGGTATCTGGTTAGCAGAGGAATTCCTGGAGCAGATGAGTCTTGAGACATTTCTTGAAGGTGGACGATCATGTCTTATGTGGTCAGGTTCCAATCAGGAGGAACCAGAACGAGCCGGAGCCTCCAGTGTGACTAAGGTGCTTGGCACTGCAGGGGGAGGCCGTGGAGATTGCAAGACCCACTGTTTACACATCGGCCCATACCAGACACACACAGCCCCCTTTTCCCTTTTCCTGGAATGGTGACAGACATGCGATTCAGAGTCTTCTGCTGGAGCGCCTGCAGGCTCCTGGCCCTCGGATGGGATCCGACTAGACCCACCTCGAGCGGCCGGACGGGATGAGAAGTGGAGATGTGAGGACCTATTCACCGAAGGCAAAGAGCGGCTTTGCGGTTACAAGCCGGAACATCGACAGACACACTGCAGCCATAATGGCTGCGTGCCGCCCTGTGCCACTGGATGATAAATCACCCGTGTAATTTTATCTCAAGTACTAAAAGCTCACATAGTTCTCTTGCCCAGATATACTGACATAAACATCTTAAACATTTGCCTGGAACAAGTGCTCTAGGTGAGCTCACACTGAACAAAAACTGGTGGTATCATTAGCGAGAGGAGGGCCTTTTGGGACATGGGCAGCCCCACAAAAAATACTGCCAAATTTTACTTTGCCAGTGAAGCAGCCAAAAGGAAGTAGTCTAAAAACAACGGGATTCCTTACCATACTGCAACAGAGATATAAAGTGAGAGGTCCTCTTTCAGGGATTCTTCTCATTCAGCATCCTTCCCAATCAATAACAGGATCTGAATGATGTCCAAGCCTTTTTGCACTTGTACTTTTCACAGTAGGGTGTAAGGTTGTTGGGGGGGGGGGGTGACAATACTCATTTGTTACCTATTTGTTACCTATGTGGCAGAAAAGCTTTTTTATGCCATTGCAGCAGTCCTTGGACTGGATCTCAGGTCATCCAAAGGCAGGCACACACAGAGTTCACCTTGCTGCATGGAAATCCAGACAAACAGGAGAAAAAGTCAGATCGCACTTGAGTTACCAATCCCAGGGGTATGAGGCAGCATCACTAAACACTGAGAATGTTGTGCCAACCACATACTTCATATGTCTTACCAAAATCATATATTATGAGGAGCTTAAAAAGGTCACATCAGCAGAGGGAAATGTTTTCTATTATGAAGCTGACCCATTTTAATTCCAGCTATGAAAATGGAAGAAAAATGTTCACAGTTCACCATCCACATAATGGCCTTCAGACGGGCCAGGATTAGCATTTGTTCCGGTGTTTGTTTGCCGTTATCTCGAAACTGCACCTTTAGCGTGTGCCTCAATGCACAGCAGTCGTTTTCCCACCGGGGGGCGCTTTAATGCAGTGTGACATTTGGTGACCTTCTGGCGGGCGTACACTGTCTGAAACAGGGTCACATCAGCCCCGGCCAAGCCACCACCCGGTTCTGACTCTGACTGCACACCAGAACTTATTTGGGTCATGCTACCTGTATGTTTGAATTTACATTTAGAAAATTGTACTGGTGGGGGCATAAAATGCAAAGCAGCCTAAAACCAGTCAATTACATTTACCATTACAACCTTACAATCAAAACATGAGAAAAGTAATTCATTTAAGTTTAAGAATTTTTATGAAAATGAAAGCATTTCAGGGGATGAACACAGACATTAATTGGCTGAGGTTTGAATCCCATATGTCTGTGGGGAGTGTATCATTTCATTGTGCCTGTGTGGGTTTCCTGCAGGTTTGTGGGAATCTTCCCTCACTCCCTCACTGTCATACCAAGATACTCAAATAACAAACACTAGACAGAATCCAAAATACCATTCAGGTTTCAAGTCACCTACTCTCAGAGACATTCTGACCCAATGAGCAGCCGGTGTCTTAATGAGCAGCGGGTATCACAATGAGCAGCCGGTATCTCAATGAGCAGCTGGTGTCTCAATGAGCAGCCGGTATCTCAATGAGCAGCGGGTATCACAATGAACAGCCGGTATCTCAATGAGCAGCCGGTGTCTTAATGAGCAGCGGGTATCACAATGAGCAGCCGGTATCTCAATGAGCAGCTGGTGTCTC
>JAODKN010000027.1:8392912-8407353 GCA_026774425.1 Petrocephalus zakoni
TTTCGAGCATTAAATATACCAAAGGCAGAGCCATTACAAATATAACCATCATTCACATCCTGTCCATGGGGACCCCCGACTATGCTGCCTGGGACATGCTCCAGCACCCCCTGTGATCCTGACCGGGACAAGCAGTTATAAAATAACCAGCCATCCATCTCCAGATCATTTATCCAGGGTGGCAAAGCCGGCCCGCACCCTAAGGCTGGAGCTTCAGGTCACGAGGCCTGGGAGCAGCCTGCCTGGAATGCCAGTCAGTGACAGGCTCAAAGACATTACGGCCAAGTTTACAGAACAGCAACAGCAATTAAACAAAATATCTAAGTTACATTAAATCAAACATTTTAAAATGTAACCTACCTCTGCAGAGGAGAAGAGTCTCCTTCTGAGTACAAATACTCTCTGCTCTGTTTGAAAGTGCTCTTGGAATGGTCTCCCATGCGTCCTTGCTCTATATGAACATCATGCATGAAGGCCCTAAAGAGGCATAGACATATTTGATATATATATATATATATATATATATATATATATAGCTTTATAATTATATAATATTTATATTTAGAATATATAATAATATAATGTTACATTATATGAACACTTTCCTGAAAACAAGGTCATTAGTGGGGAAAAAAATTGCAACGCATGCAACTAGCTCTTGGTCTCCTTCCAGCTTAGGTAACCGTTAAGGTGATCGCATTCGCTTATTCAAAGAAAGTCTGCACAAAATGTAACTTCTTGCAGACTTGGCTAAGCTATTATTAAGCGTGTCAAACTGGTGCAAACTCCTGAAGACCACAAAGACTGTGTTCCCGCACTATCTATACTCCAAGCCTGTAGGAGAGATTCATCACTGGTACACTACAAATACATATACTGAAGTTAGTGGGAGATGCCTCGTATTTGTGTTTATACTTGATTTTGATAAATTAAAGGTTTGTGATAAGCTGACAGTCGCATGCTGGGTAAGGATGACAGCCAAGTCTTGCCTTGGAATTTCTGAGATGCTGCCAATGTTTCTTTGCTTTCTGGGAAAGCATCCTAGAGCTTAATCCAAAGAGGGACAGTTGTTTATGCCAGCACTGCAACGGAGCTAGTAATACATAGTAGGGACTGCCTTCTTCCCTGCTACACTTAGAAAGCACAAGTAAATAGACTCCCACGTCTTTTACTGTAGAAAAACAAAGATTTTCTTGACAGCTATTGTGCAACAATAGAGATGACTCACTGATCAGTGCCTTCTGTCTCCTCCAAAAGCTGGAGAAACTGTGGAGTCACACATCCAAAGAATCTTGGTCCAGTTAAGTTAACTTTAAGATCAAACTGAGTTACGGTTAACAGCTGTAGAGGCATTCGGTTTACTCACAACGGGCCCTACTGAGCTCCGTTTGTGTGAAACAGTGTCTCGCTACACCCCTTTCACCACAGCTGCCAAAAACAAGCACAGTGTGGGGAGCTGCAGAATACCATGCATTCTGATAAGCCTCGCTACCGAGTCGAGAGAAATTCCCAGCATTCATGCTGATATTCTGGGAATTCTGAAATGTTTACAAAACCGGGTTGAGCAATATTATCATTAATCCCTGTTCCTCTTTTTGTAGCGGACATCTTTAGGCAAAAAATGCCACTAAACATGATTCCACTTTCCAAGGCCCTGAGTTGTTGTCTCCAAGAACTAAAGTTATCCTGCAAGGTAGACAAATAATGTGGAGAATGTGGAATTCCGGATTCCGGGAAACATAAAAGGCTCCTCAAATAGAGTAAGTCCTGACAGCAGAGAGGACTTGTTGTCATTAGAAACTATTAGAATTAATGTGAAAATGTCGCAGACTCTGCCCAGTTCTCCATACCCACCTGCCATTGTCCTGTTCCTTCTCCTCGTCAGAGCTCATGTCGAGCGTAAACACGTCCTCGTCCTCAGAGTAGTCCCCATTACCCTCCCACTTCAGGCTGTCAGCTTTGGCCTTCCTCCGTTTTCTCCTCCTCTTCTTCAGGGTCCCATTCTCCCCCATAGACTGCGAAGGGCCCAGGCTGTGGACAGGGGGTCCAGATTCGGAGTGGCGGGCCAGGCCCTTGGCCCGCTGGGCCTCCATAAAGGCAGCACCCTCAGTGAGGATAGGGGATGTGGCCAAGTATGCAGGAACCACCTCCTGTGCCAAGAGGAGGCGAGATGTACCATGAGCAAAATGCCAGGGGACCTGTATGCCTTACAGGACACATCCCATGTATCAGTATGGCACCAGTATTGATAATCTGCTGAGATTTGAGGTCAGACTGTTGTGCCTAGATGCACAGGCATTGCATGACTCCGTTACGCTCGCTCTCGATAGGCTCTTAAGAAAAGCCAAACAAAGACGCTTCGCACATTTCCCCGCATTTGGAAGTAATGATATACGAGCCTGTAAGCCATTAAAGACAGGATAATGAAGCTTTGCATTTAGTACTAAGAAAAATGCTTGAAAAAACAACCCCACTACTTAGACAATAATTATATAATCTGAAATGGTCTGAACTTCAGTAATGTAGTTTAGCTTTAACATATGGTGCTATACATTTCTAATTAAAATGATTTTATTAGCTTTCTCATAAAAACCCAGCGTAAAAATACAGTAGTGATACAGGAAGTGTTATATTTAGCTGTAACCCCATATACTGTTTTGAGTACTTGAAGAGAGATTGCGGAGAGATTACTGTTTCATTTTGAAATGCTGATGAAAAAGATATTAGGAGAGAGAATCAGAACAGGGATAAGAATTTGGTATTTCAGATAAGCCAGGGTGCTAGAGACATCAGGGTGCAGTCACATGGCTTCATAGCCTTGAACTTGGCACCACGACAGACCAGGACCAATTGCTTGATAAAAGGAGAGGCTGGCCGACTGTTGGGTCTCTGTTAGAGCCTGAATGTATGCTGTCTACCCTTAAATAGAGTGTTATTGACATGTAGGAGTGCAGTCGGCCCGGCCGAGAGATTATTTGTTTGATGTTAACGTAGCGCTGGCTGCCGCCATAGCTATGGTAAGAGGACACAAGTAGCTATTGAATCATAAACTCTTGCTCACAGAAACAGAAATAAAGTAAGCACAATTTTATTCATTCCAGTGTTGGCTTCATATTTCCAGTACTTGTTTTATATTATCAACTATAATGTTCCCTGGATTAACTTAAATTTTAACTTAATAAATCTAAACCAATAATCAACTTACCAATTCAACAAATAATGTCTAGACCGGGGATGGGCCATCATATCTGCAGGTTTTTGGGATAACCTGTAGATCAGCAGTTCAAACCCAGGTGTACGGACTCTAGCCAATCTGTCCTCTAATTAGCAATCTAATTAGGCAGTTGCAGCGAAAACCAGCATTCCCAATGGCCCTTTCTGCCCAGCCCTAGTCTAGACCCACCTCAACCAGTTTCCAGTAAATGCAACTCTTACTACTGTATACTGTCGTCCGGAAAATCCTGTCTCTGAACCGCATGCCTTGACCTCTGTGGTCTTTAAGCCAGAGCAGAGTCCGGGGCACACACCTGGTCATTCTCCGCCTCCTTGACAAAGAACGCCTCTCCATTCTCACCCAGCTTCATGTGCAAATCCACAGGCTCCCCATTGATCTCGATGTCCACCTTTATTCCAGAAAAACAGAACAAAAAAAAGAAGGACTGCATGCAACCATTACTCAGTCCCCACTGAACGGCCACTGAGGACATGAGTAAGTTTCAGACTATGAGGAGAGTCTGTGGCCTTCTGTGGTCTACAGCGCAGTGGCGGCCTAATGGTTAGGAAAGTACACTTGCGATCAAGAGATTGCTGGTTTGATTTCCTGACCAGCAAGGAACCATTCCCAAGCACTGCTTCCTGGGCACTGAATTAGCTACCCACTGGGTTAAATACAGAGGACACATTTCGTTGTTGTGTGTCGCCAATCACTCCACTTTAGAATTCTCCACCATCCCACCTGCTTCCACCTCCCTGTGCATCTACAGGATGCTCCTCACCACTTTTTCCCGTGACCTCAGCACCCCGATCTTCCCGAAGCGCACGTGGAATGGAGAGCACTGGAGGGATCCGTCGGGCCGCTGTACCACGATGATGTCGATGCACCCGGACAGGGTAGCGGGGTTGAGGCCACGGTACAGCTCCTTCACCTGCACGAACACCTGTCCGGCCAGCTGGCCCACGTAATTCATGGTCTGCGTCTACAAGAAGGCAGCAGGAAAGTATGAGCGCCTTGATTTAGCTGGGGTGACGAGGATGGCAGTCAAGGCACCTGCTGAAACTGATGAAGTACAATGTCAGTCAAAAGACTGGACACACCTGCTGAAAATCAATCAGGATATGCATCAAGTATTATCTTGCAAACAGGAAAATGCACGGGGCAACACTTTTACTTGTAAAGTACTCAAGTACTTAGTAATCAGCAATCAAAGTCACAATATTTCATATGCATTACGTCATTGCCTTGAGACCTTTTTACTGTAAGGTAAATTACATGACTAAAATAGAGACAAATACATTAAAAGCATGTCCCGACCTTTGACTGGCACTGTCCGTACTGGTATGGTTTTATACAACAATCAATCAATAATATAAATAACATAAAAATATTATATATATCAATCCATAATATTAACACAGGTCCAGGTATTTCTTAACTACAAGTTACAAAAGATGTTTTAAAAAATGCACTCAAGCCTGAATCATACAAAATCACCAAAGACTGTGACATGACTCATAAACAAAATCTGACCGGAGATAGTGGATTTCGCAGATCTCCAAAATTACTTCACTTCTATAAAACCGCTGTCCTAATTGCATGAAATTATGTTTGCAACAAACACCCCGGCCTCTGTAGTCAGTGCTGCAGTCCACAGAGAAAGGGTTACATGTAATCATGCCACATGACAGCTCCTACCTGAGGGCTCCCCTGCAAGATCTACTTTTTAGGCAAGTGCTTGGCTTTTATTTTTTTGTTTAATCACTAAACAGAAACCCAGGAAGTTCAAAGGAGTATGAGAAAGTGACTCATGATTCTGACCAAACAGCAGGTCGCTGTATATACAGTACTACAATGTCATATTATGTCATATTAATGTCATTTCGAAGCTGAGTGGCAGAATGCCAGGTATTTATAATGATGTACGAACCAAGTAATCACTATTAAAACAGGGAATCTGTAATTTTATAATAAATATAAATATAATAATTATTTCGTTCACAGATTGTCATACATGCCTAAACATAAAATTTTAATAAAATGTACGTTTTTCATAAATTCAAACCCAGAATTGGGTGGGCTTTTTATGCAAACATTTTATAAAATCAGTAAAATGCTTCAGGCACTTAACAATGCAATAATAAGACAAAGCTTAAAAACTGGTTTGCCAGTGAAAATATCTTCTTCATTATTTTTCCATTAATTCAGAGAAATGGTGTCAATGGAGAGAACAAAGGTTGCAGCAGTCAGAGACAGCCGGGGTGCACGGCGATGGCCGAAATCCAGCTTTAATGCACTTTCCGATTCGGAAGACAAGGCAGGAAGGAGCCACGGGAAACGAAAAGCAAGAGCCTAGACAGGCTTTCTACGTGGCACCTTCTCACCTCCCTTTCCAGAGGGATGAAATGGGCATATAGCAAGGAAATGAGCATACTGTACATCTACAGGCAGGTCCGTTTCCGCGTCAGGTGCAATTCCAGAACTTTTGTTCAGTGCACTGAAATTAACAGGCGGTTTCCTTGAAATCAATGAGACCATTGTTGTCCTCTCGGTACATTTCACATCACAACATTATGAGGCGGGCTCAGGTCTCATGCTGCGGGGATCATGACCCCATCATCCGTTTTGGTATGGTCTCTGGTTTAAAAAAGGCTGAAAAACCAACTCTGGGGGTACAGACGGGTATGTTTATATCTATATTTAATTCAACTGAATATGGTTTTAAATCAGCTAGTCTCTAAATGCATTACATTCATAGTAAATCTATATGACATCCTGCCCACGGTGTCATGCCCTGTGATGCTTGGGAGAGGCTCTTTGGCTCAGTTTGACCTTTAAGATATGAGGTTATGGAAAAAGGATGGATGGATTGATGAATGGATGGATGGATAGATGGATGGATGACTAGCTCAGCCTCAAAAACCCAGTCGAGGTGTACTGGCTTTACGTGTAATTTGGACCAAGGAAGAATTCCAGCACACTGCCTGGACTAACAGAACCGCTGAGGCTATTACACTAACTTAATACACGGAAACACTGCAAAATCATGTGGACTATTCCCGTGATAGATACATGTGTATTCCACACGAAGCCTGAACTGGAAATATACAACTGAAGTCAGTCTGTATTATTCTGCAATTGTTATGGAATTAAGTACAGCCATTAAAAGCGATCCAAAATAATTTCTGACATTCGGTGTGAAAAAAAACACTAACCCAGAAATGTTTTTATTTGAACTTGCTTTAAACCACCATAAACACTGCATTTCTAGACTGCCAGTTTCGAACAATCGCCGTGCTTTCGTTTCTGAACGCATCCCAACACTCAACATAAACGGGGACAAATGGCAACAGACACGCCACAGCTGACTGTGTTACAAGCATTAAACGTCAATGTATATTAAGTAACATCTACTCATGGTTACTGTTACTCATAGCGACGCTGATACGTACATATTCGGGGCGTTAATCACTTCATGAATTCGCCGGCGCAGAATAAACCAGAGGCGAAAACAGCACGATTGCAGCCGGAGACTGTCAATAACGCATTGTGATCTGTGCAGCCTTCAGCCTCTCCTGCATGCATACGGCTCCCTTATAGCTGCTAAAGCACTTAATGCTCCGTTTAAATTCCTTTCCATGGGGGAAAAAAAATCCCTTGCCTACCACTGACGTCACTCCCGTCAGGCCCTCCACCACCCCCCCCCCTCCCCCCGGCCCTTCATCAAATCACCCATACACATTGCAGAAATACAATTCCTTTTTAGCTGGGCGAAATGGGTAAACAACGTGTAATAACACATGCAAAAAGTGCAGGCTGACGTTTGTATGAACCAGTAGACACCAAGAACGCCCGGCTCTATAATGCGGGACTCCCTGAGATCTTGACGGCACCAAATCCCCACGGTGTCCTGCCAGATTCCACTGTCATTCTCTATCTCGAGTTACATTTTTTCTCTGTGCCTCAAAAATACTGCTCTACAGACAACAAGAAGCTAATGGCCACACCAGCCATAGCTGGACAGCTATCCACATTACTAACAATGAAATAATTGTGTGCCCAATTCCCAAAGGACTACTATTGGATCATCAACAAAATAAATCGAGCCTGGTTGTGGGGCTGGGGTTGAGTGGAGGAAACACAAGATGGCAATTGATTCTGGCCACGTGGCCTTTTGTAAGGGATCGAACAGTAAGAGTTTACTACTGTATTCCTGTGTGAAAGTGAGTTGTGTGAGCACAAGTGGACACACATACACACATTTAAGGACAAACGGATGCCACCACAAGCCAAATACATATCGAGTGTCAAATTATTGTCTGTTTTATATAATATAATAATTTGCTGAAGATTTACATTAAACAGCAGAAGTGTTGCCAAACATGACTGCACATCGGCTGAGAGCGCGGTAAGGAATCACGTCTTAAGTCTACATGGCCACCATGTCGATACAAATTAACATCCAATATATCATGTCATTTACAAATTGAGGAATCTTTTATTCGTCATTTCATTTGACAAAGGTACTTTTTTTCTGTGAATCCATCCAATAAACAAATTAAATGAAATAAGACTGTGGGGTGTTTGTGAGCGATTAAGTGGTTTAGCATGATGCCAGATATCTGAAATGAAATACCAGACAACTTAAAATAGATCTGGCAGGATAGGCTGTGGAAGTGGCACTGCGTGTTCCCTTGTGGACTTAGTCTGATTTATTTAGTAGGTTGAGCAACTTATTTAAACTGGCGGGCCATATATTTTCATATATATATGTATATATGAATGAATATATACAGATATTACTTAGAGTCACCAAATGCGAGTATTTTTTCCTCTAGGATTTCTAGAAATTAGGAGACATAGTAATTCAGAGCACCCACACCATCTGACAAACAGCATTTGTTAATCAATAAAAACCGTAAAGTGTATTTGAACCAGTTGTAGATCACAACATTATTTAAATATATCAGCGTTTGATGAAAATTTGGCACTTTCATTCACCAATTTGGCAGCAGGCTGTAAACAAGAATAGACTTAGCCCAGTGAAAACCCCTTTTCATGTTCTAACCTTCCCTAATACTGCTTTCTTTTGAAAATTAAACTCCAGTTAATATCATCCATCATACTGTCAATTTTGATAAGTGCACAAACACTTGCAGTTTATCAGTGCATTAGCACAGCTGCACCCTTCTATTCAGTGTTAGCTTCAGGCCAGTTTCAGTGGAACTCTCCCAAGCACACCGGGTCAAGAATACAAATGTGTTCTCAGATAAAAGGTGGGAGTTGCCTGGGATGAGCTCTCTCAGCCAATGAAAAGCCGGGAACTTCTCTGACGGGGAGCAAGGAGCAATCAGCATGTGACTGACACTGAGTATTCATTGGCTGATTCTCAGTAGCTGGGAACGACATGTTCAACAGGAAAATTGACAGTGGGATTGCAAAATAGTCTGTTTTTAATGTATCCTTTACAGTGAACTACAATGAATTTCAGTCATGCAGAGAACAGTTTGCTTCTCAAACAACTTGTGTTGTACTTGGATGACAGTTCCGAAAGCACATTTGAAACTGAAATTCATCTTTACAGCGGCCATTCTCCATAATAATGATGCACTGTTAAACAATACATGCAAATAACTTGTGTAAAAATGACCAAAGTTGGTGTGTCTCCCTTCCCCATCTGTTCTAAAAGAAAAGGTTCTGTCAACGGGCATGAATTAGGCAGAATTGCAGGCAAGCTCCTGAAAGCAATATATTTTGATCATAACCTATATGATGATAGCCTGAGCTTAAATGACACAGCAATATTGACATTGCAGAAGATTAGATTAGATCAGCTCTGACCTTTCCGATCTCATTAATGCTCTGAGCTGCCTTGAATGTTAAGTGTTAGATTATATAAAGTCTACTTAAAAATATTCCAGTACTTTCTTAGAATGTGAAGTGTTAGATTATATAAAGTGCTTCATACCACTTAAAATATACCAGTACCTTCTTGGATCATCTCCCACATTTATGCATGGTGTACAAGCATCTCACACACAGGCAACAAATACTATAATTCTCGTTTTCGCTCAGATTTTGAACCAAAACTGAAAAAAAAACTACGCCTGGCTGCTCATTTGGCATTGGAGATCTTGGTGCTGGTCTCCAGTCTGTTACATGCTCTTGCTTCATCTCACTTTGTAGATGTCCCTTGGTGGCAACTGGCAATCCCTGTAGGAACTCACATGCAAATGTAAACCAGCAGAAGATACGGCCTTACCCAGGACCAGGCCGCCTCAGTGGGGATCTCACTACCGCAGAATCCTTCCGGCTGCTTGGCTGATATCATGACCTTGTTCTCCAACTTCTGCCCAAATGATTCCATCTCTAGTGATGTTTCCATCGTTTCTCATGCTGCACGCAAGTTAAAGGTTTGACTTTGTTGCCAACCAAACTCAGGTCTCTATATAGGAGCGCATGAGGCTGTTTTCCTACTAATTTTATCGAGGCTTCTCAGGGAAGACAGTTCCAAGTAGAAACATGAGCCGACCATATGTCCTTTAAGGAGGTCTGCTGACTCTCTGTAGTCGTGCTGTAGTCATTACAACTTCTTGCGAGAGCACGATCGAGTGAAATAAATCTTTCCAGGGATGTTTTTTTAACAAAGCTCAGTTTCCCTAATCTATAGTATTTAATTTTTTATTGAAAATTATTAAGGAGTCTGATGATATCTGATGAGGGCTGGGCTGATATCACTGTTCATGAGTTAATTAAAAACCTTACATAACCCTGTGTAACTAAAAATTCAAACCAATTTTCAAGCAATAATTCCATATTTTAATTAAACATTTTTGTGACATAAGCTGGCAGCATACTACAGTCCTCGTTTTCTTGTTTTAAAATAAGACCATATAGAGGCAGGCATATACACAGCAGGGGTTGCATTACAAGCCACGTTCCAAATCCCACGTCATTTACACTCATCAATTAATCGTTAACAAAAATCAGCATATGCATGTTCAATGCTCGTTTGCTTAAGCACACGGTATTTATAATTTTTTCCTTGTTGTTGAATAATTCTTATTGCATATTTGCATTATTGCAAATGATCCCTGTTGGATTAAACTGAAGTGCATCTTACGAGACTGAGTAAGCTGGGTCAGACAGTGCCTGGAGTTAAGGGTCTTGCTTAGAGCCTCAACCGACTGAGAGCTGAACCAGTGATTTTTCAATCTCAAGTAAAACGACCGATCCCCCTGAGCCATACACCGCTGCTAATAATTGCATCTATAGCCATTATATGAATTACTATAGGCAATGAAACACAAACTCATTTGTATGCCGCATTGGACAAAAATGTCTACTAAATAAATGCATAATTCCATGTTGCTTGGATAATTATGCATGTTTCAGGAGGTAAACGACGAAGCTATTAAATGGTACAGAAATATGACGTCATGAGAATGACGTATAGTGCGTCACAACCTTTAAGACTGAATTTGATGGAATGTACTATTTGCAAAACTCAACCTGAGAGTCCACACGCTGAGGGTAAGTCGGAGCATTAGGACAGCACTTGCTGGCATTGGGGTACGAGGCGCGCATGTGGTGGCTTACTAAATAACAGGGGGCTTATTACCTGCCACAGCTGTCAGAATGGCTCATGGGCACAGACCGCGGAATGCGCCGCCGGATTTCAGAATAGGCACGCTCAATCGCTGCGCTGTAATGCAGCTCTTTGTTAATCACCGTGTAAGCTCGCCGTAGGCACCGCTTAAATTGATTTTGCAAGACAGCGATTTGCCCTGAAGCATGTGGAACTGCAATGTACCGACCTATCACGTTTCCATCACCTTCACAACTACAGCTCCTGCTGCAGAACGCACATCGCAGAAAAAGAGCACTAGTCCCCTCTAGTGGTTGAGGTAGGTATAGCCATTGCTTTACCATAACCAATTGTTCTTTACAGTGTAAGTGCTGCAACAAATCTGAATGGGGCGGGCACAAGATTTTCGGAGTGTGTGTGTGTGTGTGTGTGGGGGGGTGATATAAGTTGTGGCAATGTTCTGGTGGGTGGCGTTTTTGGGGGGGTGCACATTTGGGGGAATATGCAGGGCCGGAGTGCCTGTTGGAGATTGGGGGGGGGGATATGCACCCACCAATATTTAATTTGGCTTCACCCCCTCCCCCAATAAACAGACCAATGACGTGTGCCCCCCACAATCAAACTCCCTCCTACACGGCTGCGGGCATGGCCTGGGGGTGTCCCGCAATGCAAAGTGAGGCAGGGATTAACCCTGGGGGTGTCCCGCAATGCAAAGTGAGGCAGGGATTAACCAGTGCAGTGAGCCCATCACAATAAGGGAGGTGCACACATGAAATGCGGAGATGCTCAGCACTGGGTAGCGCTGTCACCCGACTCTTCCAGTATTGGGTAGTTAGAATCCCAGTGTGAATTGACTAAATTCAAATGAATTCACTGAATTCGAAAGGAGTCGCGCTTTCTCATATACCCTAATGTTTCCTTTCTGCTTTCCATTAGTGTTTTCTAGGAGTAGACAATTAGACCATGACCACTGCTGGACCACCGGTAGACTACTTCAGGCCTTCCTGGGTGTGGTGGTTGTTTTTCCATTTCTAAGTGTTTACGTTTCACCAGTTTCTCATTCTACCCGATACTTTTATCCAAAGCAAAACACAGTAAAAGTCACAATTTATGTGCACTGCCTGGGATTTGAACCCACATCATTTGCATCGTTAGGACACCGTTTCCTGCCCAAAGTGTCCCCATCTGTTACCATGTGGCTGGCTTGACCAGAGACCAGTGACATCATACTGGGGGAATGGGGGAATTGTGTTGGCTGAAGATGACATGAGCGTGTGCTCCAAATGGAAATAATTTGATAATGGCTTATTTTACTCAAGACCATCAGTGACAAGGCTGGAAACTGATTATCTGTTATAATTATTACACATCTAGCTATTTCTGAATATACAAATAAGATTAAGAGAATAAAACACCTGCAATTATGGCTGAATTTTCCTAAATATTTAACCTTGGCATCCATTTCATTAAACCAGAAAAATATTTTATTGACAAGAAGCTTTCTTGTTTTTAACGAGAATATGAGTGAAGGACCGGAAATGCAGCAGTAATGAAACGGGATATACAGATGTGCAATATGGAAGTTAAATACAAAATACTTTTAAAAGCATTAAAAAACTCGGCGAAAACAAAGTCATTTCATGGCAACTTTTCAAGTAACAATATGCCTCAAGGAACAATTGTGGTCAATTGTAAATATATATATATACACACACACTTCAAAATATTTTTATACAATTATATACAGAAGGAAACAGTACTACTGTGTTACAATTCTTGAAAGAGAAATTGCTCTTTTCCTGCAGTGGAACTAGGGTAGGGTGCACAGAGGAACAGAGTGATAGCGTTGTACATAGTACAGTATGTCTCACATGATGTGTCAGCTTTCACAAATAAGTACTTTTTTACATTAAACACATTTATCTTACAAAACTGATTCTTTCACGACATACAACCAAAAAAAAAAAACAGGAGAAGACCTACAATAATGGCCTAATACCCAACTGCTACAAAAATATTCTTGTACAAAATCTCCTTTGGTATGTTTTATGGTAATCACAAACATTTAAATATAAATACATGAAACGGCATTTACACCAGTGATAAAAACGCGAATGGAGTTTCACAAGTTTCGTAGGGGCATCTAAAACAAAACTTGAATTTAAGATAAAACCCATACAGGTACACAGTTATCCAGTTAGTAATCAGCATCAGTAATGAAAACTGGAATACGAGATACATTTGACTGTGACGGACTGGCATCCCACTAAGCGAGGAAGCCTTACTTTGTGCCCTACGTTGCCCTTCCATGGCCTATTTCAGGATAAGCTGGATGTGATTGGGTGAATGTTCACCAGGTGACAGTATTAACCATTAAATCACCATGGTGCCAATGTTTTACTTACGACTGCAAAAAAATACCAATATGAAAGCTAACATTCCAGATTCATTCTTTGGCTAAAGACCTTGACCTTTTTTGAGTACACTGGATTATTTTGTAATTTGGTTTATTTGGATTTCATCCAAGGAAAAGTAAAGCTTGGAATAAATTACCCGCTTCCAAGGAAACATGTAACCGCTTGACATCTAGATGACGATCAAGTAGAGAAAGATCTTCTTATCAGAAGGTGTGGTGCGGCCTTGGCAGCTCATACATGTTTGCCCGTGAGGAAGAACACGGGCCGGTCCTCTTTGGTGTTGGCGGTCTGGAACTCGTCCCTCAACCGGAACCTCCACTGGTCCTCCAGCTCCAGCCTGACGACCGTCTGGCGGAGGGAGTTGCGGTCGGGGCAGATCACGCACAGGGTGGCACCTGGCAAGGAGCAAGGGATGCCGACAGAGGTCAGACCCTTTTATTCTTTGGAGGTGCGTAGTGGGACATAGGGGGTTTGATTTTGGCAAACTTTTGCACAAGCTTAACTGTGGTCAAAGACTATAGCATAGCCAAGATAAATGATATGCTGAAAATGAAAGGGAAGAGCTTTGATTTACTTAGATTTTATTTAAATTTATGGGACACTTTTATCCAAAACGATATACAACTGAGCAATAAGGGTGAGACAATCCCTGGGCCAGTTGGGGACTAAGGGCCTTCTTCAGGTGCCCAACAGTGAAATCGCTCTGTTGACCCTAGGATTCAAACCTGCACCCTTTTGATCAGAGGCACAGCATCCACACATGACCCCCCTAAGTTATTCTGTGTTGTATACACCCACTGTTCTTTTACTTTAACCTATTCGCAGGTGCATTGCTAAACTGAGATAACGTACAACTAAATCCTCAGCAAAGCCCTAGCCAAAAGTCACACAATTTACAACATTTTCCTTCATCCATTATCTATATACGTCAATTACTAATTGCTAATGAAACAAATTAACTCCACCCATGCTGTTATCATTAATTACAAACTCCTGATTGCAAGGAATATGTTTTCAGGCTTAAGACTTCACCTTTTAGGAACTGGAACTTCTTCAGGAAACTGGGCGTGACGAAAGAGTCGCAGAAGTAGAGAAGCAGGCCGCCGAAGTGGAGGCCGGCGGTGCTGATGTTGACGGAGTGCGGCCTGGAGCTGACGAAGCACACGGTCACCTAGAAGGAGGAAGGCAGGGGCACACTGATCTCACGGTCACTGGGACAGCG
>JAODKN010000027.1:8453073-8467139 GCA_026774425.1 Petrocephalus zakoni
CAGTTCTGAAGGCAAAAGGGGGTCAAACACCGTATTAGTATGGTGTTCCTAATAATCCTTTAGGTGAGTGTATATTGAGTTTATGTGACACTTATACTGCTCACTTATTTAAGGAATTAAGTGGCATTTGAAGGTAGTGGTTGGGGCTTCAAAGCAAAACATATATGCACGCCCCACTTTTCAGTTTAATATTTTTTAGAATTATTTGAAACAATTTTCTTTCCCTTTTAACTTCATAAATCTGTAGCTTTTTTTGTAGGTCCATCACTTAAAATCAACCTGAAAATCCATTTAAATTACAGGCTGTAAGGGAACAAAATAGAGAGAATACCAAGGGCGGTGAATCCTTTTGCAAGGCCCTGTAAATTGTTTCCCAGCCATATGTAGAAATCTTCTCATCTGTAGCATCTTACAGTATATGGGAAAGTGGTGGCTTTTTCTTTATTTTTTTGATTACTCCATGCCTTGAAGTGCACATTGGCTGACAGTGGACAGATGTGCTTAACAAATGCAACCGCCCTCAGGACATCTGACTGCTTCACGTATAGCTAAAGTGGCCAATAGGATGATGCATATTCCTTGCAGTGCCAAATAAGTTCTGTGACTATATTCCGAGACATACAAGCAAAAAAAAAGTTGTTTTGGGTATTGCTGCCAAGCTGTGAGTACTTTTCCAACAGCGCAGGAACCAAGAAAGATGACCTTGTCCCACTCTGAGCTCACGAGACATGACCACAGCTTAACTGCAGCTCTCTACACCTGTGTATTTTCAAAGCCCACCAGCTTTAAACGCTTCTGGGAGATTGTGGCTGAAATAGAGGAAATTATGTCCTTTAAAATAATCATAATGCATAAAAAGTACAATTACAGTATTGATGAATCCCAGAATTGGAAGCTACTTCAAACATATATTTATTACAAGGTTGTTGTCACGGAAGCTGCTTTTGGGCAAAATTGCATGTTGCATTTGCCCAGCTTAGTCTGGACAAAGTTGCGTGTTGCATTTGTCGAGCTTTGTTTGAAAATAGGTTTTAGATAGGCCGTATGAATAAAATTTATGTTTTTCTTAATGTTTTGTGAGTAAATGTTTCTTATGAGCCATAAATGGTAATGCATTTAGAAGAAAGAGGTTATCCCAAGAAGTACTGCATGTCACACTTTAGCCATTGTGGATAGTTTTTGGATTGGTTTTAGATAGGCTTGTCCCACAGACGGTACCAAGGTGCTGACTTATGCTTTCCTCAATAAAACACGGTAGGTTCCATCAAATATTGTCAAATTGGGTACACATGTAAAATACAAATTTGAGAATCACATATTTAAAATTGCACCTAATGCTCCATGTAGTTTTTGAAATATTTACAAAATACCAAAACCCAAAGAAATATGTTTATATGTTTTCAATTTTCTCCCGTTCATAAATTGTACAAAAATTATGAATTTCTGTCATTTGAGGTACTGTAATGATTGCTGCAGTGTTCAGCTTTAGGTATCATGCATGTGTCTGACTTTTACACCTGATGTAATGAATTAACTATTACAAATAGGCAATGAATTGACCAACCCCTATTGGTGCCTATATGGGTAAAGTTAGAAGATAAAGGAAGACCTTCCTAACGTTGGAAGACTGGAATTTCAAGAGGAAGTGACATAGCTGATTCACACGTTCTTATTTTTGGTGGTTAAAAAACGAAACGGGTCACAATCCGTTTGACAATTGGTCAAAAAGTTTCACAAATACGTGATTGGCTGTCCAGCAGGACAGGTAATTTCCAAAACTCACTCAGTCCATTTTTTGTTGTTTTTAATATAGGATGCCCAAAGTCAGGCTTTCTCATCTTAAGTTACGTAATTGGAACCTAGAACTCACTACGTCCACAGAAATGGTACTTACTTACAAATCTATCCTGTCCACGTGTCCTGAGGACTGCGTAAGTTATGGAAATTTGCTCCCCGGTTGTTCCAAGCAAAGGCATGTCCCTGAAAGGGGACAAAGACTGATAAACACTTAATTCAGGCTTACCTCATCATATCCACCATGCCCCAAAGCAAGCAGAAGGGTTAGACAGGGAGGGAGATGCAGAAAAAGGGAAACGTCCTACAAAAAAGTTACCTGGTCCCTCTAGAACTTTCCTGCCGTGCAGAATTGTTCTATGTGGTTCCCACCGGGCCTGGCTCGGGGGGGGCTGATGTGTCCGTGGGGGACAGGTGTCAGGCAGGTGTGTGTGTCAGTGACTAATGGTGCTATCAGCTAGCCATCGTGATCCATCATGCCCGGACCGGCCTGTGAGGGAACACGGCACCGGGGACCCGTGCTGAGCCCAGCGACATATCATTACGCAAGGTTAGCGCTAGCCCACTTCTGGCCCTGATCAATCTGCTCATCAGCCTCCTACCGCTTGTTTTCCGGTGTGTGAACAACTGTTATTATAGTTTGATCCTTTAATTTAGTTTTTAGTTACGTGTTATTTTCAATTTTCATTTGGCATCTTGTTTATTTTTAGCTTTCAGTGTGGTTGCAATAGTTTTTATTTATATATTTCATGTATATTTCTAAATTTAGATATATTTCAATTTAGTTTTTATATATTTTAATTTCAGTTTAAACTTTACTGGAAGTGTTTTTATTTGTCTGATCACTAGAGAATCCTACATGAAAACAAAATGCACATTATGTACGAAGTAGGCTCCCTGTATTATTAATGGTCATTAAAATGAATTATTACTTTAGCTAAAAAGTATTTCACATTTGTTTTTATTTTAATTTAGTTTCAGGAGCAATATTTATTATTTTCACTTAGTTGTAGATTTATTTTGTTTTGATTGCCTTCCATAGGCTTCCATATTGGCGGCCCTTAAGTGCCGCATCCCAGCCTCACTGGCCTTCACTTCAGGTTTCAACTATTTTTTAACCATTCGGGACTCATTGTATTTATTTCTGTTGGATTCCTGCTGGGGGGCAGCATGGTGGTGCAGTGGTTAGCACAGTTGCCTCACACCACAAGGACTAGTGTTCAAGTCTCTGCTCAGGTTCCGTGTGTGGAGTTTGCATGTTCACCCCATGTCATCATAGGGTTGCCCCCAGTACTCCAGTTTCACCCACACAGTCCAAAAACATGCTAAGGCTAAAGTTATTTGTGAATGTGCCCCCCTGTCCTGGGTTGTTCCCTGCCTCATACCTGTACCTTCTGTGATAGGCCATGGATGGATTCTTACTGTTGTGTACAGGTACAAAGTGAGATGAGGCAACTTTTCCATGGACCACGATGCAACATACACTGATGTATAACAAAATACAATGTGCAATAAGACACAGCAAAACTAAAATAGTGCAACAATAATACAATATAGGACCATGGGGTACTGAGGTATAATTTACTGTACAAGTATTTAAATATAACCAGCATAATGTGTCAGGGAGCCACCTAGCAGTATGCTGGATATCAGTATAATATAGCAGCATTGGTTGCGTGTTAACCTGCCTGACATCATACACTTTAGCTGGAATGAGATGTGACCATACATACTACACATGGAGTGGTTTGGCAGCCTTTGAGTAAGGACAGAGTTATCATTGTAGTTATCAGGCAGAGATTTCAACATGAATGTGCATTAAGAAGTCTGATGGCTTGTGGTATCTAATACTGTACTACAGTCTTCGAACAACGACTTAAAACCTACCTCTTTCAGAAATATCTGGATGAGCACTTCTGGTATTTTACTCTGAGCTCTTTTCCTGAATTAAAAAACCCTGTATTTTCCCAACAGAGTATTAGTTAGATGGTATTCATACCCTGGGTTTTATTGAGCCAGTATCAGGAAAAATTCGTTATAGAGTCTTAAAGCACTTATGTAAGTTGCTCTGGCTAAGGGCGTCTGCCAAATGCTGTAAATGTAAATGTACAGTAAGGAGTACTGAAGGTACTTCAAGCCAACAAGTTTGGACTGAGACTTCTGGCTAGTGCAAATAATTTAGCATCAGCTTGATGCAAAACAGCAGAAAAAGTTATTTATTTATGCTCGTTAACACACAACAAAAAGAGTCTGATGAACTGGATCCTAACCCCGGGCTGCTTACCGTGAATAAAAATGATCCTTGCCCAACTCTTTTCATAAATTCTTCCCCCGAAGTCAAGCATCATGATCCCCATATGTAGCTCAGTGCATTTTATAACAAACCGCGAGAAGCCATTATCTAAAGGGGGGCATTAAAATTAGCGGAACAATAAAAGTTTATTAATGAACATTAAAATGCAAACTAGTGAAAAGAGATCCTATCAATCAAAGAAGACTCCCTTTTTGAGCCTTAATTAGATATTGCAGTTAATGATATTGGGGGGGGGGGAGTTTGGAGAAAAATCTAATTGCCATTACTTAATGGGCCAACATCTTTTTTAACTTGGAGATGGAAAAAAAATGTAATTTATAGAATAATGTCATTTTTATCTCTGCTGCAGAGATTAACATCAGAATCACCGTTCTCCTACGACAGGGGGCCACCGATACAACTCGGCTAGAAAAAGATATTCGCTCTTGGGCTTTTAAATGTTTGAGCCACAGCCTGAGACACATTGCTACTGAATCATCTCCTACGCAGCATCCCACCTCGGGATATAGCAAACTTTTTATCTTGCCTACTGGAGAGCTGAAAATGAAAACCAGGCTGTTGTGTATATTCGTATCTCCTTTTCTCCATTGCAACCCATTTTTTTCACGGTTGAATTTACTGCACAAGATAAATTAGCTACCAGTTCAATCCAAGTCATACAGTGATATTGTATAAATATTATTTGATATCAGTGCTACTAATGAACAATGTTTCTCTTGATAATTCCAAATTAATTACTGAAAAAAAACAGACCTCCGTGACTCAGTTTAAGACCTGCAGTCCACAGCATATTCTCCACGCGCCATTTAATTTTCGATTCCTACCCTCGTTTGCGGCATTTTATGAAAACAGGGTGTATGTCTCAATTTGGGGTTAAGTGCCACAGTGCCACCGGCTCCCTCAGACGTACAGTACAAAACAGTACCTTTATCTGGAGATGCTTTTTTTAAATTAGAACCAGGGGAGCTATTTCTGAAGCAGGGCACATTCAAATCAGACTGTTCCATTTTCCTAAGCAATGTAGTAATTAGGGCATGATTTGAACGGTCTTAGCGTCTCCCCATGTGGGGGCGAAAGGGCCGAGGACTGTTATAAATCGAGTGGAGGAAAGGGGCCTATCTGATTGGACAGAGGAAGGACATTTCATATGAGCAGAACTGTTTCCACTGTGTATTTTTTCACTAGACATTTATTCATCGACTGATTTGTGTTTCACTTTGCGTGGAGCTTTTAATAGTTGAATTAAAAACTCATTTTTTGCCTGGAACAAGTACAAATTAATAGTGAAAAGTCATCTAAAATTAATTCACAATTATCAAAATTATCTAGTAGGTTTGCACAGAATGAAGCAATGCATTACGTACTCAAAAACAATTATAAAAGTGCATGTAATATATTTGTTTAATCGCTAGAGGCAGCTCAGGTGGATTCTGGAGATTGCCCCTTTAGATCTACTGAAATGAATTATCTGCAAGACCATATACATTATGCCAAAGACCTACGGTGGAATCTTAGGTCTACTTCTGCCATAAAGCTAACTTCACTGCTACTCAGAGATGGACATTTAAAGTTCATAAAGTAAAAATCTAGACCAAGGTTTTGTTTCAACCAGTCACTGAGAACCCAACTGGTTGGTTGAAACAAATTCATGGTCTGGATTTTTACTTCACAAACTTGAAACGTTCACCTCTGGTGTTACGCAAGGCTTCAGCCCTACTACTAAGACTCTGAATGGCATTCCAGCCGACACCCTGTTCTTACCAAGCGCAAACTCCTGGAGAGCATGAGCAAGTAGTACATCGACCTGCTGCCTTCCCCGTCGTATGAATTTTGTCAATGAAGGACTTTTTCTAGATTGAAGGAGAAGTGACAGATATCCCCGCCCCCTGAGACTCATTGGGCATGGGGGACATGCATGTAGAAGTGAGTGATCCAAGGAGCCCCCCCCCCCACCTCACTGGATAACAGACAGTGGGTAATGACATTACGGAATTACAGCTGTGTTAAAAGAATATATGTAAATGAGGACAAGATGTCCAAGATCAAGTGTGAATCAAGCATCTGTGATTAAGATAACGCATATGGCTGCTGATGAACAAGGCCTAGGTGCACCACTCATAATACCCACAATTCACTCATCCCCCCCTACCCCCCCCATAGCACCTCTGCATGCCCACCCGGCCCTCCAAGACACAATAGTGTGGTTATGCTGCCAACACGTCGGATAACCTCGATGGAAACCCCAATGCTGGGACAGGCGTCTCCTGTCTGAGAAGAACGACAGAGCAACCCCCCCCACACACACAAACACACACACACATGTATGTACCTCTGACTGTATAATAAGCTTCCAGGACTTTCAGACACAATGTAAGTGTTGCCAATTTTGTGGTAGCAAATCTCTTCCTTACTTCAAAAACGTGCAGCATTACTATAAATAGGCGACAGGCTAGCTACAATGCTTCCGCTAACCAGGCAGCCCCCAACTTGGTTTTAGAGTAATTAACTGTAATCCTGCCAGTATGGCTGCATGTGTGCCAGGTAGATGTCCTACAGGAAACCCAAGAAAAGCCGCGGAAATGTTTTTGGGCCAGGGTATGTGAGGGGTGATGGTGGTGGGGGGCAGAGGGGGGTGTACGGCTTTTTTATGCAACCTTCAGCGAACTAGAGGCTTAGCTGGCATGATGATTCCTGTTCAGGGAAGAGGAGTTACACTAGGAAACCAATGCTAACTGACAACTTATAGGAGCTGGCCACGTAGAGCTTTCTCTGTCCGACTGACTTTTAATAGAGAAATCTCTAAAATGCTGTTATCAGACCGTATCTGGTAACTTTTTAGTGGCAAGAGTGAGATGTCAAGATGTAGCTAATGAAGGAGAAGCATAAATATTGGATATCTGAGAATAATTACATAAAGGAGTATTCTGAAAAAGTAATCAATGGATCAGAACAGACCCGAATCTGCTGATTGTGCGCGTTCAGTATCGACATGAACGCATCCTGCACTGGCTATAGTTTATCTTTGTAATGTCATCTTCCGCTGGTCCAGCTCGCCAGTCAAGCCCCGGCCTCCCCGGCTTCCTTCCCTCCTTCGACTGCTCCCGATTGCCAGAGGGGGGGCGGGTGTTTCCATCCATTAAAATTTCTATCTTTTGCCTTTTTTTCCACCCATTCCTGGCCACAGCCACGGGCTTTTATGCGCATAGCTGCCACAGCGTTATAGCGTTCGCGACATCCAGCTGGAAAACGCGGCGACGGTGACTTTGACTTGCCCTTGGGCGTGGCGGCCTCACTTCGGGCTGCCGGCAGTGCGGGCGACATGTTTGCGCCGCCGTTTACAATGGGAGTCAATCCAATAGCCGGGCTTTCAGATATACCCATCCCATGAGTGTCCAGGACTGCTGTAGGACTGCAGCGCTCTGACAGATTCCACACAGGGAAACTCGGTCCAATTGGAATACCGTGGTGCCGCAGGAACACCAGCTAAATTGTCCTTGCCTTTTTATGGAACGTCACTGCACTTGATTTTGCAGTAGCTATATGCGTTAGCTTAATCACTGATGCTTGATTCACACTAGATATTGGACATCTTGTCCTCATTTACTTACATTCTTTAGCAGTAATTCCATAATTTCCCACTGCATGATCCATCATTATGAATGAATTAACGCCAAATCTTTTTTTCTTTTTCTTTTTTTTTTTGACACTGACTTTTGTTGTCACGAAACGTCAGGGCTGCATTTTTGCCGCAGACGTGGCTGTGAAATCCGAACTCAGCCACAAAATACCTCAGACAGACAAAATGATCTTATATGTCCTACTTTCAAAGATGCCTTTAAGAATCTTTTGTTAATTCCTCCAAACTTGCGACGACAAGTTCCTCCGCCTTTAAGGAATCGGGAGAAAATTGCCGTAAATTGTCGCCGTTTCGTTTTCATGGCCGCATCCTGACATTTGTAAACACGGAAACTCAGCGGTAAAGAAAAACGAGAGTAAGTTGTCAGTTTTAATTTACACGGACGCTGAAAATTGTCCACAGCAGTTCCCTGGCCTAAAGCCACAGAACTCACAGCTAGACTAGCTGTGTGAATGGTGTGTCCTTGAAGAGCGCAGGTAGAGACGAGGAGCTGGGAATTGTAACCACAAGGCTGATCGCGGTGTTTTAATGAACAGCTCTTCATGCTGTCACTCAAGCTTCGTGTCTTGGGAGGACATGGCTACTGGTTCAACCAGTAACCACTTATATCTTCATTTTATATCAAGTCTGCAGGCCCAAGTACACTGATTTTTTATTTACATTTAGCTTATACCCAGTTAATAAGTTTGATAATTGTGAATTAACTTGTCAATTAAGTGCCATTGTTTGTAGCATGGTAAAAACCAAAAGTTTAGTTAAATGTGAATGTTAGGTGAAATTGCATAGAATGCCAGAGGAACAGGAAAGTGACAGAGGGTGCATTGATCTGTAGCTTCTCAGCAATGAGTTGCACATAGGCAGCAGGGTAGCTCTGACATGCCATCCTCACCTCCAAATCTGTCTAATGCCAGGAGAGCCTTCCATCTACCACGGCATAATTCCAGCAGTTGTCTCATCTGGGTCTCTCTTCACCAGCGCCCCCTGGACGTGATGTCTAACTTTTTGGGGATACCACAAAAGCTGGGTTCCTGAATCATCTCCATCGCCCACTTTTTCGGCACCGTACAGCCTGCTTTCCCAGGTGCTGGCATCCTAGGCAGCATTCTGCTGAGCGCCCCCCCGCTGAGCAGGAGAAAGTAATTTTTCATTATATATTTCAATAGCGCATGGTATCCGGCTGCTAGCTAGCTAGCTCGCATCTGTTTCACAAGAAAAGTCATCAGATATTAAAACCAGTGTAAATAGCTGTAATATCATGTAATGCAACCAGAGGTATTCTTTGGATTTTTTCGCTTGCTCTTTTGCACCCCTGAATCAAATGGCGCACTGCGCGATTGGTGGCCACTGGTTAGGGTTCCAGGCACAGTTACTGTAGCACAGTGCACATTCATCACAACTGCAGTCAAACAGTGATATGAAACAATGATACAAATGCTTATAACAATGTTGAATCGCATCATTTCGATGCATTTAGAAAGATTTGATTGATTTCACAAGGTTATTACAGGGAGAGCACTTTGTGAAGTTGGTCATAAACCCTACTACCAATAAAAGCGAGCCTTAAGGCTGCAGGCTTATATCTCTACTGCTGTAGAGGGCCATGGATCCAAGATGGCTTCCAAGATAGGAGCAGACGATAGAATCCCCAGAAGCGCCATCTTTAATGGCTAGACACTCCATCTGCAGTTGGAGATCTGTAAAAAAAAAAATGAGTGCAATACATACTTGTCTCATTTGACTGCTTGACAAAGCGTTAATCTAATTGTGCCACAATCGCTTTGATGACAATGTGACAAGACAGACAAATTTGATTTTATTCTCCACAGACTGAGGCAGATCGCTACATGTGGGTGACCGTGACACATTTGAGAGCGGAGTATGAGACGGGTTCCGGAATGTACCTGCTTTCATTGTGAGCAGCAGTGTCATCTCAATGTGAGGGAACACTTTCCTGGGCTTGGCGTGACTTAGTATTGAGATGAATGGATTTGGGTGGAGGCTGCTGGCTAAAAGGCTTTGGGAGACTGACAGTGCATGCTATCCTGGTGAAGGAGGCGGTCGTTTTATTCAGGTGTGTAGGACAAAATGGCTTCTAGGTAGCATGGGTAATATGTATAAATGTGAGGATACAGTTGTTTTAGTCTCCGTAAGATCTTATTCTTCAAAAGAACAATTGACTTTTTGGATTCATACATTCGTGAACGAGAGCGAGCAATTTTCATCCAATATTGACAAACTGTAGATTTATAAATCAGAAATTGGTGCCACAAACACAAATACAAGTACAAAAATTAGTACAGGTACGTGTTAAAATACTGTCCCAGCCAAATAAATTTAATACCTAAGTTTTGTAACAAGAGTTTTAGATTTTTGGAGATTTTTGCTGAATGATAATATGACAGAGTTGCGTAGCTTCATCCAGATTATTCAGGTATGCTCTTGATTCAGAGGAATATAATTATTTAAAATGCATTAGATACGACATGTTTAGTTTTAGGTTAGATTCGATTAATCAGCACAACAAACTTAAAATCGGTTAAAATCTTCTAGCTCCCTCTACAGTTTGGAAATATAACCACATTGCCGCCAGTTTCTCTAACTTCGGTTTAACTTTCGCTTTACTTTTACCATAACAGGATAACTGACTGTCACAGTCGCAGAATCAGGCCAACCCTCACCACCAGTTCCTCTCAGATTTTATTCCAAGCCCCTGTTGCTGTCCAGACTTCTCCAACTCCCTGCTGGCAGACCTCCCTGGATCATCTACGTGCCCACTCTGATTCATACAGAACCCCGCTGACTGCCTTGTGTTCCCTACCCCCCGCCTCACATGCCCCACTCCTCAGCACCGTACCCTGTGTCGACTCCTTATCGTGGTCCAAATTCAGTTAAAGACCTTTGTCCTTACCTACTGTGCTCTGCTCCTTTAATGTACGCTCTTCCCATATGCTCTGGAACTGCTCGTCATGTTACGATGCCATTTTTCATCGCCGGCCAAGACATAAGAACTGCAACGTCGCTAATGATCTTGAGGCATTAACTGAGCACGCAGAGCTCTGAACTCCACATCTACATGACGGTGGTCTAGTCCAGACAGCTACACAGCACTACCAACACACTACTACTATTCTATGTTTAATGTGTATTAACACAGGGGCTTGATTTCTGGTGTATAGAAGGTATTATAACAAATTTGATAAATAATTCAGTGTTGCCATTCCCTTTGATGCTGAATAGATGACAGTATTTAGTCATTGTTTGCACTATGTTTACTTGTTTGAATTATGTGCACTGTTTTTGCCCTTTATTTTACACTACATATTTTTGTTATTATATTTACCTCGCTGCTGCATGCGAAAGATTTTCCTACTGGGTTCAATAAAGTATGTCTTATCTTATAGTTCATTTAGTGTACAATCTCTTTTGTCTTTAGAAAATTCCCCATTGGATACTTTTAGGATTCTGTTATAGAATTTTTGTTTTGAAACTTTTCACTACCCATATCAGGTGGTGAATGTACATAGCGGGTCTTTACACCGCAATGGCCCATTTTGTTTTTATAGGTCTTTCAATCAGCTGACTGCAGTTCAAACACATGGCAACCCTCAGCCCTCATGCAGTGGTGGTACCCTTCCCTGACCTGTTGACCACTGCAGCCAGTGAGTTGTGGTAACAGATCCAGGTCATATCTCGTGGGAGAAAGAAATATATAGGCTCCTAGGACGCACAAAAAGAGGGAGAGATAAATCATATAGAATTACTACTTTATGGGTGAGTGTATATGCAGAGGTAAATTTCCACGGAATCCAAAGGTGCCTCAGATGGCACAAAACAAACCTTATGACACTGAAACACTCCACCAGTTCAATGCCACAGGAACCTCAATAAAATATATTAACCTGTAGCTTATTCTATGAACACTGATCGCATTGCAGGAAGTTTCAATAATGAATACAATGTTTCTGCCCTTGTTCTGAGGAAAGGCATTTAATGGTTAAAACTGAACACATAATTTTAAACTGTATTTCCCGTGAACTTCACTTCTGCTTGATTTGCAACATCTCATCAGTTAACTCACTCTAAAGTGTATACTCAGCTACAGTAGGCATCTCTGTAGCCTCACACCTCCTAGGTAGGGAAGGTTGAATCCTGCCCCCTGTATGACTGAGTATCCCCACATACTCCAGTTCCCCCTGCAGACTAGAAACACGTGATTAGGTAACTTGGTGTCCCTAAATTGGGAGGCAACGTGATGGACTGGCATCCCGTACAGGCTGTCCCCTGTCTTGTGCCCCATGCTGCCCAGGACAGGTGTCCGGTACACCGTGACCCAGTACTGGAAGAGCATTTATAGAAGATGGATGGATATTGAGATATTTATACAGTATTTTTATGTGTTTTACTTAGCCCATATATGCATAACCCACATACAAATAACAAAAATACATAAACATATTCTTGAACAACAACAAATGGCACAATTTGTTTATAAGTTCATTGTATTTGGCGTTTGGCCTATTGCCGTTTTGCAGTCAATTTAGACCTGCCACTGGGGAAAATGCTCCTGAAAAAAGCTGATACCTGTGACATCTGCTAGCTCGCAGCCAAGCCGCGGAAGGAACGCGTCACGCGCGGAGCCACGCGTTCCTCTAATCAACTGATTTCTGGCGATGCGGGAGGCAAGGAAACTGGATTTTTACACCCATGCGTCACGGCAAGTGACTTCACACGACGGAGCAAAAAAAGAGAACATCCCACTCTGTCTCTCTGCATCACGTCGGCGAGCGGAAAGCTGCCAGATCCGGGACGTCGGTGACGGTGAAGGGTCGCGCTTCGCCAGTGACACCCTGTCTGCTCCTGTCATCTCCTGCCGGACGCCACCCTGCCTGAGCCTACCAGGGGTCCTGGGGCTACTGTTCCCGGGAGTGTCCACCCCAGCAGGTCACTCCTACGGTCCCCAATTTCAGCTCATGTACCAAATGCCATTATTAACCTGACAGGTCCTTTTTTCACTGACTGGTTTCATTTACCTATTTGCTAGCTTATTATCGCGTGCGCCGAGTGAGTGGCCTGGCCCTGTTGATACTTAACGATACAACGTTTTTTCAATCCTTTTTCGGACCGTAATTTTGTAATTTAAGACAAAATTAACTTTTACATGGAAGAAGAAAATAAAATAATAACAATAATAAATACAACATTTAATTTTCAGTCTCGTGTTTAAATGTGTGATTCACTATTTATTATTACAATGGAATAAATGGGTTTAGTTTAGAAAAATTGCTAATTTGATAAAAAGAGTAAAAGTTTTACGTCAATGGGTTTTTTGTAACTTGAATATTTGGATACCTAAAAAAAATTATATTTCGTACACAAATAGTTTGGCAATAGCATAGTTCAGCAGAAACTGTCATGTTCCTAAGCCTCCAGGGGTACCGGTCTAAACTGGCTCCAGTTCTGTGTTTGTGTGTGTATGTATGTGTGTGAGTATTCATTCCCAGCACTTGCATAGCTTTCCTGTCACAGGCTGAGAAGTTAGATGTTTTTCATATGATAGCTTAAACAAATTGTCAACGTTCACACTGCAATATTACTATTTTGCAAATTTTTGTGAAATTCCTAAAATGAACACTTTAAATTACGCAGTATGTTGACTTTTACACACAGCAGGCTTTGGATTTAAACGCTTCTGGATTTTAAGGACGTCAGTCTGTTTGGCCGGCCCATTCTATCCCTGCGGATTGGATTCACTACCGCGTCACCCCCTGGATAGCCCGCCTCTGTTGTGTGCTGATAATTTCCTCGCAATTACCCCCTTTTTTCTGTCGCCGTTTGCTGAAATGCTGGAGACTGTTTGTCAGTTACCTGGCTTTTATTTCGGCACCTGTTAAGCCTTACCGTGGCAAGCCATGAGCAGCGGGTGGCATAGCAGTTAAGGCTACAAGCTTGTAGCTGACAGGCTGCCAGTTTCAGTCCCGAGAGGGGTCCTAACGCAGCCCACCTAAGCAAGGCACTCAACTTATACCTTTTCTCCAAAAATCCCTGCTGAGCAAGTTGGTGCAGTTGACAAAAGTGACTCACGTCACGTCATGATGCTAACATTCCAATTTGTGCTCTCCCTATGTATGACAGATCTGGTTTCTGCTAATGCTGAGTCTATTAAGACACACTATACTCATATTAATGCAGGGCGCCTGCACAAATATGCCCAGAGCGAAGACAGGGGAGTGACGGAACCGGAGCCAAGGCGTGTCACACGTGCCAAACCCGGTACGTGCCATGCGCTTATCTGTTCACTCAAATCTGCTCTTTCCAACCCCT